>PVIC010005624.1:0-57103 GCA_004025085.1 Thryonomys swinderianus | reverse complement strand
GCTGGCCCTGAGCTCACTATGTAGCCCAGGCAAGCCTCAAACTCAGCAATCCTCCTGTCTCTGCCTCCCGAGTGCTGGGATTACAGGCGTGAGCCACCATGCCCGGCTGTCTGGTGCGCAGCCCAGCCATGGATTCTGGCAGATTCAGGCTTGAAGACTCTGGTCAAGTTTTCAGGTGCAACAGTGCTGGTGCCCGATGAGCACTTGAGCTGTGATGGATCTGATGGGGGCCTGTGGCTGCCAGGAGGGGCCGGTGGGTCTGTCCCCTCTTCTTCTGCTTATGTAAGCCTCGACTCCATCCCATCCCATGCACAGTCCAGAAATGAAGAAATTAAAGGTGGACAGTGTGGAAATGGGAGGGGACCTGAGATGGAAGGAGAGGGGGGTGGAGGGAAGGGAAGTGAATATGGTCAAATATCATGCTTTGTATCCAGGTGGTCCCGCAAAGGCTCATGGGAGGGCCGGACCAGGACTGGTACAGCCACCTGCTGCTGGGAGGTGGGGTTTGGCTGCAAGCAGTGGGTCCCTGGGGGAGGTTCGCCTCCCTTCCCAAATCCTCACTCTTGCTCAGCTTCTTGTCTGCGCTGCTGGGAACAGCTCTGCCCCTGCTGCTCTGCTCAGCCATCCTGCCTCAGAGCAGCCAGCTGTAAGCCAGAACAGGGGCCAAGAGAAACCTCTCCCTCTTCAAGGTGTCAGGTGGAAAATGCCTGAGACAGATGCAGGATGTATATGTACCAATTCCTCAGGATGATCAAAGTGATTATATATCACACACTCACAGCAATGAAAATGTTAAGAAAAAAAGAAATTAAAGATGGTCACTGTCTGGGCACCTCAACTTTGAAAGGAGGGTTTATTTTTCTTCAGTTGGACACTGCCACGGTTTTGTGTGTCCTCCTTACATGGATGCCCTATCAACCGTACCGGTGACTTTCCAATGTTAGTGAAAGTGCTGTCCAAGTGCACAGAAGGATTCTTTCCTCAAGCCCCTTTTGTGTCTCAGCAGGAGAGAGAAAAGCAGTGGAATCAGAGCAGAAAGTTTGGTTTCTGATAGCAGAAGAGCCAGTCGTGCCTGTGACGATGAGGAGCTGAGGGTCCCGCGGAACCGCGTGATGGATGCTCTTGCGCGTCGATGAACACAAGTCGGAATGAGGGCGCTAACTCTGGCTGAAGAACAGACTCTCACGAGCAGCTCAGAGCCCCTGTCCCGCAACTTCATTGCTCTGTTCCCACGGACCCTGCTCCCTGAGCAGGGACCCTGAGCAGGGTCCTGTACCTCCCTGAGCCTTTGGAGAAATCCTCTGCTTCTGAGGTGAGCATGCCCAGGCCTAGAAGCATTATGTAATGGTTTGAAACTCTTGCAGCTCATGTGTAGCCCAGTCAAGACTCTACTTCATTTGAAAACTTGATCCTTTATACGACTGGTAAGCATTAGCTAGAGGAACTGGAAACCTGGAAATGTGAGGAGGTGTGATTAAAAACTACAATGAGTACTTGAAATTAATAGAGATCACAGTAAAAGACACACCGCCACGAGTCCCTCAGGATACTTCCTTCATTTGATCACACGCATTCCGTCACTCTCGCACTCTCTGCAGCAGCTCTGGACTCCTCTTTCTTGGGGGTCTTTACTTGCACTGCTGTGGCTGCCTTGATGCCCTGAATCAGCTGAAAACATTTTCTTTTCATAGTCATTGCAACTCTGCCAGGCACCAGAAATCATATGGTACCAGATCCGGTAAATACAGCCGCTGAAGACACGGCGTCACATTTTTATGAGCTTCTTTTCCATTGGATAGAAGTTAGCAGTGGTATTCACCAAGTTTTTGATTCTGGCTCATAAAGACAGTTAAGAGAGAGAACTTCCAGAATTGCCTCAGAAATTGGCAAGAATGGTGGGAAAGGTATGTTTGAAGTTAGGGGGAGATCTCTGAGTGAAGATTCAAGGGAACATGTCTCTTCCTGCAATACCTATTTGTAAACATTTACTGTAAGGCATGCTTTTTAGTTTACACCTTCACTATATTTTCTGATTGTACCTCTTAGATGCTGTGTCTTGAATCCTACCATGTATACGAGTCTCAGTTTTCCCCCCACATAGTAGAAGTCACGGAGCTCGCCTCATGGAGCTGTTAGTCCTGATTCCTGAAGGTATAATACATAAAGAAGGAAAAGAGTGGTGCACACATAATAAGTCAATAAATGAATGTTGCGGCTGGTCTCTTCTTCCTTTCAGTGCAAGATTTCTAAAGCCAGTGCCACTCATTTGCTACATTCCTGGTGAAACCAGAGAACAAACTGCTGGATAATACTCACCATCACTGCCAAGATTTTTGTTTTTGTTTTTGAGACAGGGTCTTGCTCTGTAGTTCAGGCTGGCCCTGAGCTCACTATGTAGCCCAGGCAAGCCTCTGACTCAGCAGTCCTCCTGCCTCTGCCTCCCAGATGCTGTGACAGGAGTGAGCCACCATGCCCGGCACTGTGCTATGTGGTACAGATTGCTGGTGGATGTGAGTCACCATGCCCGGTATTGTTGTATGTGGTTGCCAGGGATTGAACCAGGGACCTTACACCTGCTAGACAGATGCCGGAACCACTGAGCTAAATCTCTGGCCCCCACTGCTGAGTATTTTTTGTATAATGAAGTGTGGGGATTAAGCACAGCCTGCAACATTAAGATGAACCGGCACTTCCAGTGTACCTCATGCATACTCACTGCTGGGACATCTGCCCACCTAAGCTTCCCTTCCCTTGTTTTTTCTTGGGCCAGTGAAGGCGATGTCCTCAATTTTGTGCAGGACGAGTAGTTATGAAACACAGATGGCTCATCACCATGGGGTGTCCCGTCCTCCTCCATGTGCGTATAAAGGTTTCATGCTGTGCATGAAACACGCAGCTTTGTGCTTCACCCCGTCAGGGCTGTGGGGTGCTGGAGGCCGAGCGGCTTCACAGTGCCCTCACTCCCGCGCCGGTGCTGCTGCCGGGCGCCACCGTTTCTGCCTTCAGTGGGTGCAGAGAAAACCGTGAGCCACGTGCAGTGATGAAGACGCAAACACAGCTCCAGCCATGGACATGGACTTGGATGCTCAGCGACTCACTTCCTCCGTGCCTTTCGTCCTTTGCTAGGATGAAAATACCGATTTTTATTCACTGGTATGTGTCAGCCCTGGATGCTCCATGTTGCCTATCTGTAAAAAATACCAACCTCTGCCTAATGCAGTATTTTCTGCTTCCTTCATTCCCAGACTGGCAGGAACCTGTCACTCCTTTCCTAACCTACAGCGTTCATTAGCGTTAGCTCGGCTCACTGAGATGGAGCTCGGTGACCGATGGGAACGGGGGCCAGCGCTGCTGCTTTAGGACAGCACTGTCTCCAGTCCCACCCGTGTGGCACTGGCAGAGATGTCCAGAGACGGGCACTGTTTCTAGACTTTGGAGTGGTCACATGGGGAGCAGAAGCTAAAAGCACAGGAAGATTTGATGAAGATTTGTGCCCTTACAGCAGTGGAAAGGCTTTGGAAGATGTCAAAGACGGAGGCATTTGGTTTATGCTATTTATCTTTTCATTTTTATTTTATGTCTATGTTGAGTTATAACTTTAACATCAAAGTAGAAGGTACATATGGCAATATGCACAGATTTTCAGAGCGTGGTGGGAGGACTTCTGCACAGAGGTGCGTACAGGAGGGCCGATGCCCGTATTAAATCGCAGAGCCCACCCAGCAGTTCCAGAGTTCTCTCCACGCGTGAGCCTCCGAAGGTTTTCGTCTTTCCCCTTCCATCTGTGCAGGTTAATTTGCTCTCTTTGCACTTGCTTTGCTAACCACCTTACCTGTGAGACTCACCCATGTTACTCTACCAAGATATAATGATATCTTCTCAATCCTCGTGCTGTAGACATTTCCAAGGATTCCATAGTGGGTGGACATTCTGAAAGCTTACATGACATCTGCGGCATGAGAAGACTGAAGGGGAAGCAGAAGGGAACCCGGGAAGCTCCCGCAGTAGCTCGGGCTGGGTTGGATCCATCGCTGTGGAGATGGGGAAACAGTGGTCGTCCTGAGAGACCTGGGACCCAAAGCAACGCCCGCTGGCAGGAGGGGGACACGGGGCCACACCTGGGATTTCTCACTGGATGGTGGAGGAACGTGATTCCGCAGGGAAGTGCTGAGCTGTTTGGGGTCTGGCGCAGGATCGGGGACCCACGCTCGTCTGCCCGCTCATCGGGCCAGGATGATGACCAGGACGCCCTGCCCGTGTGGTCCTTGTGATCTTCCACAGACACGAGGACCAGCGCTCAGGAGCGCGGGAGAGATGAGGCCACGACTGGCACAGCAGCCGGGTTGTGAGGCACCCTGAGGCCGTTTAATGCCACTTGCCCCCCCCCCCCGAGTCGGGACTGTAGGGCAGCTGAGGTTTGGGGGGCAGGGAGGCAGGTGCCGAGTCCCACTTCCGGCCTGACTTTCACTCTGAACTTGTATTTCTTAAATTAATGTCCCTGAAGCTAATCTTTGACATAGGGGAAGATTAGCCTGTCACTTAATGAAATTTATCTGTTTTTGTTCTTTCCAGTCTTTTGAAGGAAATTTGTATTTTATAAACGAAATTCCTGTGGTTTTTGTGTCCTACTATTTTACATAACATTAAAGTGTAAAGCCATTTCCATGCTCTGGTATTGGAGATGGAGCCTCTGATCGATACCCTCAGCCTTTTCTACATTTTTTAACATCTTGAGGCAGGATGGTGGTAGTTCCCTGAATTGTCCAGGCTGGGCTCTAACATGTGGCCTGCCTGCCTCAGCCTCCTGGAGTGCTGGGTCGTGCGTGTACCGCTGTGCCTTGATCTTGCCGGCTTCATCTCCCTGACAGACGTTTCCGGCTGCGGGTCCTTTCCCCAGCTGAAGGGCGTGCGGCTCCCTGCGGCCTCCCTCACGCACTCCACAACCTCACACCCTCCGCACAGCCGGGGAGAGGCAGAGGGACCCCTGGCTTCTCACCTTGTTCTTCAGCACCTCCCTCTCTCCATAGCTGGGGCCGAGTCTCTCTGAGGGTGACTCTCCACTTGGAGCTCCTCCTGCAGGTCAGCCCCACCGTCTCTGCCTCAGTCTCCCCACTGCTCACTGGTTTGCTCATGTCCCCTCCAGAGCTGGCCTGTCAGGGGAGAAGCCGGCTTGCCTCGACCTCCACAACAGGCAATGACCCCTCTTTCCAGAGGAAAAGCACACATCCTGTCTCCTGTCCCACTGTCCTTCCTGCTGGACTCCAGCCTCCCCTGTTCCTCCAGGTCCCCACACAGGCAGCCACCAAGTGGAGATGGTGCCCCTTGGAGGACTTGGGTCACAAGGGTGGTTCCTGGGGCCTTCCCAGGATTCTCCAGCTGACTCCAGGTTGTTGTCCATGAGGTGCCAATGCTGGACCCCCGGGAGCATGCAGGACAGTGCCCTTACCCAGGCGTGTGACAGGCCACTCTGCCCACGCTGTGGCATTGCTCGGGCTGTGGTTTGACCCACACACTCCATGCTCCCCGGTGCTGGGGAGTTCCACGGAGCACGCCGGGGTCCCAGGGCAGCCTGCTGTGGCTCTGTGGTTCCTGACGGCAAGTCCTACCCACAGTCCAGTGTGTGTGTGTGTGTGTGTGTGTGTGAAGGGGGCAAGTTCTCAGGTTCCCCGGGTCTCTTCCTTATCTTCTACACACAGCTGCTTATGGAGCCTGTGACTTGCGTCTTTTGTGAGACTTGGCTTTGGGGCCAACCTGGAGGAGACTGGGCAGAGACGCCTTACCAGAAGGCTCTCGGGCCGCAGTGGTGCCAGGACTCAGGTTAGCTGTGGTCAGGGCAGTAACTCGGCACTCGGGGCAGTAAGGCTCTGCCTTCTCTAAGGAGCAATGTCATGTTATCACGGAGACCTCTCTGCAGGTGTCCCGTAGAGGGATGGGTGGCAGCCCAGGCTGGGGACCCACTCGCAAACTGGGCCAGGGGGTCCCTCAGCGCATTTCCGCCTGCCTCGGTGTCCGCTTGGGCACAAGAGCAGCTTCCCACGCGGGGCTGCTCCAGTCTCGGGAGAGCGGCAGGGCGAGTCTCCGCGTGGCACACTGCCTCCCTCTCTAGTAATAGTTACTTACGTGTTTATCTGGCATCACTCCATGCGTGCAGTGCGTCACGCTCCCTTCCCCCGGGGGGGGGGTGGCTCATGCACATCGCATATCTTAGCTCTCTCACTCCTCCCCTCCCTTCCCTGCCTGCTCCTCCATTTCTTGGTCCTCTTCCCATCTGGAAAACATCTCTCCCTTTTCCTATTTTCTCTCTTCTAATTTGCTCTTTATTTATGGCGACTTCAGATAAGAGAAAGCAGGCTGCATGTAAGCCTCTGAGTCTGGTTTATCTCAGTTTAAATTATGCAATCAAGGTGCATCTGTTTCCCTACAAATGGCTCCTGTCTCCTTCTTTCTGGCAGAGTAGTGCTCCGCAGTGCAGAAACACCACGTTTCCTTTGCCCGCTCAGCCGCTGGTGGATGCACAGGCCACATCCGGGATTTAGCTGTGGTGAGTGACGCTGCTGTAAACACAGTGTGGATAATGCCCTGAGCTCCCAGCAAGACGTCTAGGAGGGAGACAGCCTCGGCCCCTCACACCCTGCACACAAAGTCAGGCAGGCCGGCAGCGTGTGACACGGGCTGTGAGAGAGGCATGGACAGTGCGGCCCCCGCAAGGAGCAGGTGCTGTGGAGGTGGCGGTTAGTGCCAGCCGTTGGCTGCCCAAGTCGAGTGCAGGCTGCCTTTGGGGTTGGGATGGACTGGAAGAGGATGGGTCCACGACAGTGTACAGTCGTGGAGTCTGGTTCGGGACAGACGACTCCACAGACCTCGAGGTGAAGAGGTTTTGTGCGGCTGTGTGTGAGGAGCAGGGGACAGATGCTCAGGAACCGGCCAGGCCGATCACATGCATGGCCTCTCTTGGCACCTCTGTCTGTCCCCCTGTCTGTCTGCCTCGCTTCCTCACTGTCTCTCCCTGGGCAGTGTCACCACGTTTTCTCTGTCCTTTTCCTTCCACCTTAGGCAGAAAAGGTGGGTCTGGCTGATGAATAAGAAATGTCACCACCCTGGCGGGTCCACAGCAGATTCGACTTCCAGTCTCGACATTGCCAGGTACCTCTCTAGGCATCTTGCGAGGCCTAATGCGGTGGGAGCTGGCTGAAGGGATGGTTTATTGATGGTTATTACATAGGACGCAGAACAGAGCTTGTGTCCGACTCTGGGTCCTGAACAGACAGCGCCGCTAGGGGACAGCGCCCCCTAATGGCCCACCTTGGTTTTAGTCATAAAATGTCAAATCTCCATCCGGGTCTCAGGGAAACACACATATTGATATAAAAAGAGGCAGCATGATGCCAAAATACCTTAAGGGCACGTTCAAGTAGAAATCCAATTTGAAATATTATGCTATGTAGCCAAAGAATGGGAACTTGGCCTAGTTATTACATAATAAATTTTGCAGCCCTATGGCCCTTTTTCTAAAATCATACTATTTTTAAATTCTCTTAGTTATTTGAATTCTGGTTTTACATGAAAAATTTCCAACTCAGAACTCTTTTTTCTCTATATGAACTTATTTGTACTACTTCAACCATGCACTTCTT
Source organism: Thryonomys swinderianus (assembly GCA_004025085.1). Taxonomy (NCBI): domain Eukaryota; kingdom Metazoa; phylum Chordata; class Mammalia; order Rodentia; family Thryonomyidae; genus Thryonomys; species Thryonomys swinderianus. The sequence continues at coordinate 49,469 of PVIC010005624.1, read as the reverse complement.
TGTGAAGAGGACATGAAGAGAAAGGTAACTGTTCCAAAAAGAGGTAAAAAATCTACTACACATTAATATTTAAGCATAATACAACCCAAGACCATTGATTACTGCTATTATATATATATATATATATATATAATATATTATATAATGATGGTTATCACTGAGGATGCAGAACAGAGCTTGTGTCCGACTCTGGGTCCTGAACAGACAGGATATATATATATATAAATATATATGATATTATAATAATATAATATATAATAACATTAATATTATATCAATGTTAATATAATAATTATAATAGTATATAATATATCATTATATATAATATATTATATATATATTATGTATATACTTTTTTTTTGAGACAGGATCTTGCTTTGTAGTTCAGGCTGGCCTTGAGCTCACTATGTAGGCCAGGCAAGCCTCCATCTCAGCAACCCTCCTGCCTCTGCCTCCCAAGTGCTGGGATTACTGGCGTGAGCCACCACGCCCCGCACTGTGGTATGTGGTATTAATGGCTGGTGGGCATGAGTCACCACGCCCAGCATTCTATGTGGTTACTGGGATCGAATGCAGGACCTTGGTGCTTGCGAGGCAGGCACAGGAACCACTGAGCTAAATCTCCAGCCCATATATATATACTTTTAAGTGTAGAGGTTTAAGAGCAAAGTTTCAGAAATGTTTGATTTTTCCAAAAAATAACAATTGAGGACTAATGAACTTATATCTATTAGTCAAATATTAATAGTAAAATATGCTATTAAGGATGGTTGTTGTGGATATATAAATATTTTTTAGTGTATCAAGGGACAATATAAATGTAAAAACTCAAGAAAAATCACTTTGAGAAGTCCTTGGCCCGGGAAATACTTACATTTTCAATTTATCTTTATGAAAATGTACATTTCATTTGGATACACTGTGGCCTATCTGCCAGGACAGATGCTGCTGGAACTTTGCACATTTGAAAGAGTTATTCATACATTGATTTATTAACCAAAATGTTTTTTCACATAAGTATCAAGTAGTCTTTCCACATATACTTATTTATGGGCGATCAAGTTTCTATACCAACAACATAGTTAAAGGCAGCATCCATGGAATCTTCCCTTTAAGGTGTTTTTTATTTAGAAAATATTCCAATGACTACACAGTTGGAGGCGGTTTTACATCTGTAGAATAAACCACACAATGTCTGTGCACACTGATTTCACCTAATTGATCACAGCTTCTATAGTCTTTCTGACCCCAGTGAAATCTTGAAAATTGAAATTGTAGCATGATAAGTAAAATGCTCAATATGGAAAGTTTATGTGCAAAATGAACTATTTATTCAGTTTAAACTAAAAACATACCTGGCACAGTACGAATTAAAATGCCAAACTGACATTTGAACTCTGAGTTTCCCCAAGTAGGGACGGGGTATGAGCTCACATCAGGAGAGAATGGATTTCATTGGTTAATAGTATTTGAAGCACTTTAAAAATTAAAAAAAAAAACTTTTGTTTCATTACAAATATTTTCAATGATATTTGCTTTAACTTTCATTTTTTTCAAAAAATAAATAATGCACTGTCATTAGTATTTCTATAGAGTCACCAGCATAAGCCAATATAGTGCATTAATAAGTTTTTTTTTTTTAAAAAAACAGCTAAATTCTTCAAGTAGTGACAAGAAACAGGATCTTCCCATTTGATGGCTGCAATCTTAGCAAAGGGTCTGGTTCTGTTCACCTAAATCTCTAACACTTCCCAGTCAAAGAGACAGTCAGCTGAACTCGAAGGTACAGACCACTAGCAAAGTCATTTTCCCCCAAGTCTGCATTAAAATAGCGTTGCTTCATTGAGTGATTCAAGTATTTCCCAGAGAAGATCCCTGCAACATTCAATATCCCTATCTATCCAAGTTCAGTTTTCTTTTATTTCCTTCTGCATTTCAGTGCCTCTGCCCCGCAGAAAGGACTGCACTGTCTGCTGCCTATTTGGCTGCATGTCAGCGTGCCAGGCAATCTGCTGGTAGTTTGACCCTCCCAAGGGTGGTGTCACTGGGAGGCTGGAGCTGCTGGGCGGCCGGACTCAGCTCCGCAGGAACCGGCACACAGTGAAGCCCCAGAGATCAGCAGCGTGGGCCCCACCACACTCCGAAGCTGAGCTTCCCACAGGATGGCCCTCACCTCATGGCTTGGCGAATGCCAGCCTCAGATCCAGAATCGAGACCCTGGACATACAGGCCAACGTCTGAGACTCGCCCTCAACTGCCAGTGAGAAAAGGACACCAGGGTGACAGGAAGTTGTGGTCCTCATTTTCCTACTGGACGGCGGGCGGCGGTTTAACTCCCCGTGGCTTCACTCAGGTGGACCTGGGCACAGCGACAGCCACTGACCTGACTCAGGTGCTGGGTCTGCAACTGAACCAGTCAAACAGAGCAGCCCCACTTGTGACTTCCATGTTTGAAACAGAAATATTTCTCACCTGGTGAGTTTAAAGAGATGGCAGCCTAAGCACTGGAGAAAGACACCATTGTGCTGACATGGTTTGAGGTGTGTGACTCTGCACACCAGGATGGGGTGCTCAGGTGTGTAGAAACTGGGTACTTTGGTCAGATTCTGCGGCTGAAGCACTGCCTGCTTGGTTTCCGGCTGAGGTCGCTCTGGCCTGATGTGCAGTCAGTCTGTACTCACAGACTTTTCCCTTTTTCTGGAGTGAGGCTGAAATGCTTCTCTGAGACTTCTCAGATTTTCTGCTTTGGTTTCCTGGGACTCTCCTCCCCTGGAAGAGTTCATGTCGGACAGAATAAATCTTTTCCCTCTCCTTCATTTTACTTCCCTTTTCTCCTAACTCTATCTGCGTACATCTCTGTACATGGCCAGAGTGTTTCTCAGTATGGTTCCCTCTGCCGCTCGCAGGCTTGAGCTTCAGGAACACTCAGCTAAACACACACAGTTCATCCAGCAGGACAGCCCGGTCTGCAGCCTCCCAGCAGGGACGCAGAAGCCATGCGGGGCATTCAGTGATGCAGTGTTCCACAGCGTGCTGTCAAAATAAAGATGGCTTCACCTCGGTCAGGCCCCACGAGAATAAAATGAATGAAGCCAGGAGTTGTTAAAGAGAGGACTTGATGTGGAGGACAAATGACTCTTGGAACTGTGACCTTGGATGGAAAATAATTCCTGGGTCTTATTTAGACCCGTGCTCATACTGACCCTTCCTGCTCCGAAACATCCTGACATCAGGCTCTCTGTGTGCACACGTGGCTTTCTATGCACACATGGCCTGGTGCTCTCACCGAGTGAGCTTCTTAACATTACAGGGAACTTCTCTCTCTTAGAAATTTATTTGATATTCCCAATCCAGTGTGAAGATATTCAGAGCCCAGCAGAGTTGGGCACAAATATCCCACGATTGTGACTCTGAGGATGGTTTTCAGCTCTTTCGTCAGGGTGGCTTCCATTTCCTAGCATCTTGCGCTCAGTCTCTGTGCCTGGTCAAGTGTCCCCACGGCTGATGTGAACATGGTCTGGAGAGTGGGACTTTGAGCTTAGACTCTGGGCTGCCCGTCCACGGTTCCCTGAGAGTGACCTGAAGATACTTGTTACTGCACTGGCTCTGTCTTTTATTTGTTGTGTGTTTTAAGGGAAATAAGCCCCATGCCCATATCCTCACTCACAGAATGGGGACTATGAACTCGAGCTGAATCAGATTGGGTTTAATAGCAAGACCATGCTTTGCCCAGAGCAGTGAATTAAACATGGCCCCGCCGATGCCTTTGTCACCACTGCATTACCCTTATCTACAGGTGCTGCCATGTTGGCTCCCACCTGTTAGCAAAGGTGCAAGATGGGGCCAGTGCTTTTGTGATAGAAATACTTCCAGGTTGGCTTTTAGTAACAAATCCATTCTTACTTCGGTCCGAGATACTGTAAGTCCTAAGCCTGACAGATGCCAGCACGTGCCCGTCCCCCCAGTGGGACGCCTGCCACCCAGGCTTGGGAGTGGTCCTTCCCTTTGACGCTATTTCCTGTCATACCAGACATCCGAGGGTCTACTTATGTTAACTGTTTACTTTTTATTCACCATGGTCTCCACTGTTCTGTATTATCATAAAGCCCTTCATTTTTTCTGAGGCAGTGCATGCCACAGAGGACATGTCATCCTCCTCCTTTGAGGGTCTGACTCACTTACTGGTTGGTTGACATTCCTTCCTACAGGCAGGTAAGATGGGATCTGATCACTTTGAGTTTGTACACATTTGACTTCTTGTTGCTCCAAGGCTGATGCAGGAAAAGCCTGAGGTGCCTGCTGACTCCTTCGCTGCGACACGTGTGTAGCTGCGAAGTCGTCACCCTCTATGGAGTTCCTGCCCTTTGTTCTCACCTGGAACTTGATCACTTTGAAATATGGGTTTTCAGAGCCCCACACACAGGAAGTTCAGATGTCAGTCAAGGATCTTATGCATGCAGCTGCTGGTTCTTTCCGTCATTTCCTCTGTATGCACTTCCAGAAGCCCCTCATCTTCCCAGTAAGCTTGGTTGTGCCTTTCTGGCCACATCTTCGACCCACACAGGCTCTTCACTGGGGACTTCTCAGCAGGAGAGCAGCACATGTCTGTATGTTCTTCGAGTGCTGGAATTTCTCATTCTCTCAAAAACCCAATGCCAACAGTGTCTCCAGAAATTTCAAATCAGAGATATTAAAGCATGTATTTCAAAGCATTTTCTGTGTGCTGTGTCAGACTCCTGCCTGTTCATGGACAGTGCTGTGAGGGCCGTCAATGGCTGGCTGTCAGGCTGCTTCCTGTGTGATACTTCTTATGTAGCACATCTTATGTGGCCCTTCCAGTGTGACACTTCCCATGTCACAGTTCTGACGTGCATCCTGACCTTGCCAAGTACAGAGATGCTGGAGTAAAGAGCTTTTCTTCCAGTTTTGTCCATTGTGAAGCCCGAGAACCTTTCAAATAGCTAGTGTGCTGGTTAAATATGAAGACTGTGGAAAGAGCTTACAATGGTGGAACAGACACAAAACAAGAGTGTATTTAACACATTTTCCTAAAGTAAAAGATATGGGCAATGAGCTCAGGGCCAGCCTGAACTACAAAGAGAGACCCTGTCTCAAAAAGCAAAAAAAAAAAAAAAAAGATATGGGCATGTATAAGTCTGTTAGCTTCTTAAAACCAGTGGCCAAGAACACAGGAAATGGGAAGTAGAATGTTCACCTTGAAAACACAAATTAGAAGATATTTGGATGTCTCATGTCTAAAAACCTACTCACCTTCGAAGTGAGGCCATTTTGTGGTCCTAGGAAATTAATCTTGTACATCCTGGGCATATTGAGCCACCCTATATTTTAAATTTTTATTTTGAGACCAGATCTTGCTTAGTTACTATGTTGTTCAGAACATGCAACCCTTCTTTATCCTCTCAAGTGCAGAGATCACAAGTGTGTACCATGGCTCAGGCCCCCAGAATCATGTTTTTAGGTTGCTGTGTAAAAAGAGTGACTGCTTCTGTGGGATTTTTAAACATATCATTGACTAGCATGACTCCAGCAATGCTGGTGTCTGAGTGTCACATGAAAAGGGCAGCTGTCATGAGGACAGAGGGGTGTGGCGCCCAGGGTGGCCTTTGTGCACCCACCTGGGCCCTGTGCACATGCAGTCCAGGTCTGGGGTCACTAGAGCTCTGCGTCTTATGGTCTGGTGTGGATGTGATGGCTCAGCAGTGTTGGCTTTGAGCTCCACAAGGGCTCTTTCTAAAGAGCTTTGTACAGACTTATCTTCTAAAATTATAAGCTCTGTAAATTGTTTAATGATTAAATTTTGTTTTTCAGGTTGATAACATCAGATCTCAGCTTTGGAGTATGTATTGGATTCCATTTAGGACACTGTTAAGTAGTCAGAGAGCTATGTCTGGAGAGAAACAGGTTAAATGTAAGTTCCCTTTAATCTTTTAGCAAGGCAGCCAGGGTTGAAGGCTGAGGTAATTTCAGGCATGTGTGCTCTTGTCCCTCTCTGTCTGTCTCTCTGTCTCTTTCTCTCCTCAGCTCATTTCAAGAGGAGAGCAGAGCTTGTTCTACAGTAACATTTGCAGATGACATTAGGATAATTGATCATAGCATCCTTGACACATTGATTATGAAGCCAGATGTAACTAACCCTTGAAATAGGGCTTCATTGTTAGAAGCAGAAAGGAAACCTTGCTCAGTGGTTATAGAATGTGTTCTGAAGACTGTAGGGTGATTCATCTCCTCTTTCTTGATAACAAGGGTCTGCAGCCACTGTCTCCAAGTAAATACCCATGAGAGGTGGCCTGCATCCCCCATGTGGCCACACCTCTCTTTCAGTCTGCAGAGGTCTCTATCAGAGCAGTCTCTGTGCTCGAAGAGCAGCATAGCAGGTGAAGAACGAGCTCCACTCACAGGAATCTTGAGTAAAATGGTAATTTTGTACTTTTCAAATCACTTTGTGACATGTCAGATATCAAATATTGACACATGAGAATGTGTGATCAGGGAGTAACATGGACGTTGTGAAGCCTTGTAAAATTACCAGAGTAGAGGAATTTAAGGATGTAAGTAAGATTTTAATGTTTGCATTAAAGAAGGAATACTGGTGTATAAATGGAAGCCCATACTCAGAATGGACTTTTAGTATCATTTTTTGAAATATTTTAAAAAATTATTTTAATTGTACACATATGTATGTATGTATTAGACACTTTTGTAGTCATGAAGGCAGGATAGCCAACACCTACTTCCTAACAGAGAGGTTTACTTGGCTTGTGGTTTCAGGGGGTTCAGTCCCTGGTCAGCTGCTCCATGGCAGGAACATCATGGTGGAAGGGTGTGGGGGAGCAAAGCTGCTCTGTTCATGGTGTGGGGGGGAAGCAGAGCAGGGGAACAGACTAGCAAGGAGGAAGCCTAGGACCAGATACAGTATCCAAGGTCACACCTCTGTGATATACCAGAAATGTGGTTTATTAATATGTTGGGTATTTTAATCCACTCATATTGACTATTAAGTGCCATAATAGGATACAGTGTGGTAATTGAACACACATTTAAAATGTGTGATGATCAAATCAGGCTAGTTAACATTTCCACCTTCTGAAACATATAAGATATTTGATTTTATGATACATAGTGTGATAACTCATAATACTTTGTCAATATTCTTTAAGAATCTTCAAAACACTAATATCTGCAGATGGAAGCCATGCATCTAATCTGTCAGCAAACCTGTATTTCCTCCATTCTAAGATCCACTCTAAAGATGGCAGCTTAGAAACTTTCCAACACAGAAGGGGGTCAAGGGCAGGAAAGCTGGTCTAGCTACCTAAAAATACAGCTCTGGGAATGAACCTTCCCTTGTGGTTTGAGCAGTAGTCCCTTTCCACAGTTTTGGCTGAAAAATGAAGCATCAGCTGATGATCACCCAAAACCTGAAGAACTTTCAAAAGTAAAGAAGCATAAAAGATAAACAAAGAAATAATTCAGAGGTAAATTTGGCATTGTTTTAAATGGCATATGGGGACAACTTGTGGGAATAAATCCAAGAAAGTGACAGTTCAAAACTGCAAAAGAGCTGCCACACATTAGGTATCTAGTCATTAGAATAAAAATTTCACAGAAGGTCTAGAAGCTAGAGGGGGAAGCATCTCACAATGTGGAAGAAAAGAGAAAGAAACAAAAGATTGTAAGAATAAAAGTAGAATAGAGCTGAGAGAAAAGCTGATGGCTGGATTGTGCTCTTTAAAAAAGCATGCAGAAGGCCTGATACCCAGACCTTTAGAATGTGATCCTATTTGGAAAAAGAATTATTGCAACTGTAGTAAATTAAATCAGACTTAAGCTTGGCTTGCTTCATCAAACAAGGTGGTAACGACTTCACCACATTGGAAAGTTGTACCTAATTTAACATTTAAAATGTAAAGAGCCTTGAACAGTGACCAGCACAGAGTAAACAAAAACAAAAGCAGTGTCACTGGGCAGACAGTGGGGAATCGAGGAAAAGGAAACTAGTGAGACCTGGAGAAGAGATAACATCCCCATGTGACTGAGACACCGAGCCCTGCACTGAGGCTGTAGGAGGATCCTGGCAGCGGACACCTGGGGGAGGCAGGTGGCAATGGCTGCTCAAACCCCTCCTGGGAAACACCACCCTGTTCAGCCCTGAGGAGTGGGCGTGAGAGTTCCCAGCTGGTCTGCCCAAGTCCGCTTTTGGGCAGTGGATGTAAGGTGCTGCAGCAGGGACAACCCTGAAACACGTAGCACTGGTCTCATGGAGAGAGAGGAGACCACAGAGGTGATTTCTCCACGGCTGGTTTGGAGACCGTCATGTTGAGTAGCGTAGGGCCGGCCAGGAAGACAGAAGCACCTCTTCTCCTTAGGGCGTCTAGAAAAGATGACCACAAGAAGAAGGGAGACTATTATTGGACCAAAGGAAAGAAGAGTGAGGAGGGGAAGGGGCAGAAGAGTAGATAACAGGAGGGCGAACTCAAGACAAAGGTCTGCCTTAAACCCCAAATTGTGGAGATAGGGAAGAAGGTTGGGCCAGGCGGTCAAGTGTGGGAGGAGATCCAAACATCTCTTGTGGAGGTTGAATCTCCCAAAATGGAACCCACTCATCAGTACAACCTATAAAAAAGAGTGAATAAAGGAGTTGACTTCAGGTGGACACTGTACTATGCAGTAGCAAAATGTTAAGTAAAAATAGTATGTACACAATTTGGAAGGTGAATATGTACCTCTTGAGCCCATAGTCTCTGTAAGAAAACCTTGGGTTCTTAACAGAATATTAAAAAACAAAGCTCAGGCAACAATAAATTCTTTGTAAATCAAATGAAAACTAAAAGGCATCCCAGGTGATTGGGATCACAGACATTTGCATTTCTATTCAAAGACAGGAGGAAAAAAACACAGGTGTGCCAGGACCAGCACGTGCAGGGTACGATTTCCCGGAGCCGAGCCTGGGAGTCAGAAACCACTGGCTGAATCACAGGAACGGGACAGGCAGCAATGGAGCCCCGAGGTCTGGGAGTTGTGCTGTGACGGAATGGGGTTTCCTTACTCCCGTGAGCAGCTGTTGCAAGCGACCGTGTCCTTTGTCTGCTTGTTTTCTGAGTGAAGCAAAGTGCTGAGTGTTTTCTGAGTGAACCAAAGTGCTGAGAGATCAGGAGTCCATGGGCCGTCCTGTCACCAAAACAATGCTTCAAAGCTGCAACCAGAGCCGTGAGTAAACTGTCTTCTCCCTTTGGATCACAGAGGTGAGGACGAAAGGGTCACGAGCCAGAGAAGTTGCCTGGGGCCAGAGGCCGCGGAGAGCACAAGCCACCTTCGTGCCCAGCCCAGGGCTTCCCTCTGCCTGGACCAGCTGCTGCTCTTCTGTCTGTTTTGATGCTCAGTGGGGCGAGATCACTGCAACCTTCTCCTTGTGCAGGGTGTGTTTGTGAAAGGATGGACTGGGACCCACAAGCCTTGCTTCTCCCATCTGTTCTCGAGTTAGTCACCAGCCCGGGGCATTGGAATGCAGATTCTTATTTTAGCCATGAGCGTTAACGGAGAAGTGTCACCCTTGAGATGGGGACACTAAAATAATACGACTTTCACTGAGCTGTGGTGGAAAGAGAAACATGTACGAGGGAACATAACCCTCGCCCAACTCTGGACGTCACCCTGGGGTGTCTCTTCTCAGTGAAGGGACCTGACCTTTTAGACCCTTCCCTTCTTCATCTGTGACCTCTGAGAAGAGTATGTGTTTCTGGACCTTAAATAACCAGTATCCATTGCAATGCCAGCAAAAACCTCCCATGTCAGTTTGCAAATAAAGGTTGACGTTTCTCTGATCAAAACTTAATAAGAAAACACCCAGTAAATATTTCATGAAACTTTATTCATTTTTCTTTTATATTCCTCTTTTCCCCCATTTCTAAGCTATGCTAAGATCTTGTGAATTTCTTGTCTCCACAGTGCTTTTAAAAGCTTTACAGAACAAGCTCTTCTTTTCAAATGAACATCTTAAATCTTTAATCACTTGATACCTTTGAGAGCCAGCAAGCAGTTTTTATAAAAGGAAAGAGAATCCATGCATATTACCTACCCAGGTATTGTAAAGCTGCCCAGGAAAAGTGTCCATGTCCTTGTTCTGATGACAGCATGTGCTTGGTGAGTATTTGAATATACCCCTGGATCTATTTCTAGATTTTCTCCATGTGACTATTAATACTGACTATTTTTAACATCTATATTTATATACCAAGAAAAAAGCCATACAGAGGTATTTTTTTACAGACTTCTTTTCATCCTGTTTTGTGTTGCTATAATATAACACCCACAATCATGTAATTTGTAAAGAACAGAAAGTTACTTCTCACAGTTCTGAGTGCTGGAGGTACTGTGTGCTTGTCCCTTATAGACGACGTCTCAGCTTCTCAGGGGTCCTACACGCTCTGCAGAATGAATTTGCATTGCATGTGATCAAGACCCCGAAAAATGCACATTTTTAAAACCACCACAGTCTGAAGCCCAGATACTCTTCCACTCTTTCCCAACCCTGCACTGAGCACTGTGCTTTAGACAAGGGGTCTGACTCATTTGTCTTCAGTGTCATCGCTGCTTCTGTGGTAAGCTGTGATAATGTCACCTGTTTGATCATCTTCTCGCTTAAACAGAGACCCAGATGTGTAGTGGCTGAACATGAGGCCTGGCCATGCTTGCTCAGTGAGGCCTGAGCTGGGCTAGATGGAGAAACCAGTCCTCATTCATGTGTGTGTTGCTCAGTGCTGACCCACAAGTCCCTGTGTGGGTGGCCTGGACTTCCCTGCAGTGTGGTGGGTACAGTGCAGGCAGAGCCCTTCGGTGCCAGCTGCCCTCCAGTGTCTTTCAAACGGAGTTGTGCCCCTGACCTACTGCATCTGGGGCACAAGGCAGGTTACTCAGGGAGTGAAAAAAGGTTACTGCCCATGGATCTACACACAGCACACACACACATACATGTGCATACATATATGCATGTGTCACATTCATGCACAGGAGAGAAGACTTCATGGTTGTCATCTTTGACACTTAGCATATTAGCACATTTGCTTTCTCCTTTGATTACTCTACTGATTCATGCCTTCTTATAGGTACTTAGTTTTTCCTTTTAGGTGTTCCATCCAAAGGGAAACTTCCAGGCCTCCATATAATATTGTTTCCTCTCATTTGATTTTATTTATGAATGTCACTTCCCTTTCTTAGTCTACTTGCTGATGGAAATGAAAAAACACACAAAAAATTAATTATTTCCTGGCTAGATTTATTTTTTCAGCAAGAGAAATCTCTGCTAAAATAAGTGTAGTGTCATTTGATGGTCTTTTTGAACCATACCACTAGCTTCTGGGTAGTGAGGGTTTTGAGTTAACACCAGGTAGGCCAGCTAGGGAGTAATCTGACCCGCATGGCCACTGGAAGAGTTAATATTGGAGTTGGAGGGGAGCAGACACAAGAAACATTTCAAGGGAGGAACCAATAAATCCTCTGGATGTCTCGGGCACAGCCCAAACATGAGGGTTAATATAAACCAAGAAAGAACTCCACATTTATGGCTGATGATTTGGGTATCTTGCAGGTGGTGAACTTGCATGTTCTTCCTGGGTTACTTATTGAAAATGGAAAGAATTCTCTTCCCCCAGAGAACTCTGCATACCAGCCACTCGGACAAGTTTCAGGGTTTTCATTTGGCACTAGTCTTAACATTTTAAATTTTATTGTAGTTAAAACTTGTTGTGTTACTCAGCCTATTAACCAAGGGTCAGAAAATTTCAGTCCACAGACCAAGAATAAACCAACATATGGTTTTGTTAATAAAGTTTTATTGAGACACAGCCACACAGTATTTACATATTGTCCGTACGTGGTTTTGAGCTTCAGCAGCAGTAGTTGTGACAAGACCTACACAGTCTAAAATATTTACACCAATGCTTTCATGTGTACTAGTTCCTGGTGCAACATGTGACTTTAATTTCACAGAAAGGAGAAGCAAGATATTGTGCTATAGGATTAAACTTACTTGGGGTAAATCTGAAGGCTAGCTATGGTCTTTTGTCAAGCAAATACTTTGGGCACTTCTGATGCTCCCAGTTCCCATTCCTACCTTTGTGGGGAAGCTTAGTAGGGGACAGATGTGGTGTGCACTCTGGTGTCTTTGTAATGTGTTTTATGTGCATCATGCATGACAGCCACCTATGGCTTCCCACGAGGGGAAGTGTTGGAGGGTCACAAATACTGTGTGTGTGTTTGTAAGGGTCTGAGTGTAAGACACTGAATCAGGCGCTTACATGGGGCATAAGTTAGTCTTAAAAGAGAATTTTGAGTAATGAGTTCTTTTGTTTTGTCTTTATGTTCTAAAGTTTTGCCCTTCTGGACTCTCCCAGGTTTCCACTGTCAGCTCGAGTAGGATGGGGCCCGAGGCTGCATTTTGGACCCAAGCATCTGTGTCAGTCAACTTGAAAAGGTGAGAAAGAACCAGGTGCAGTGGCACATGGCTGAGAGTCTAATGAGGAGAATCACAAGTTCAAGTCCGTACTGGACAATTCAGAGAGATCTGTACCCAAATTGAAGAAAATAAAAATAAAACTCGAGTAAGTAACTCAGTGTGCAGGTCCTGGGCTCAATTTCCCAGTCCCTCCCCCCCCCCAAAAAAAAGACAGAAGGGCAGGAACAAGGGAGGAAGGAAGGAAGAAAAGAAGAAGAAAAAGGAAGGATGCAAAGAAATTAAGACAAAAAGAAAAAGAAAAGAGATAGAAAGGGGAGAGGAAGCCAACACAGCCACTAGATTAGATTTACAGTTGAAGGAGCAAGGTAGCTGTGATCTGTTTATGATTTGCTTTTGCTTTTTGCTCGATGCTCTACTGGTTTCTCTTATTTCATGAATATCCTTTAGGTGTCTTACAGTGTCCCACCAAATAAGTACCACACACCTTGAGGTGGCTTCAGACACAGAACAGCTTTCATGAGACGGCTGCAGTAAAGACATGCTGACAAAGCTTGGGCAAGCCAGCAAGCAGGAGCGTGCCCTCTCCCACCCGCTCCAGATGCTGCGTGCTCATGCCAGGGTGAGCTGCAGGCCTCTCCTGTCCCATTCTCCTTACAGACCCTCCTCTCAAAGGTGGGTGGACAGTGGGGTTCTGCTCCACGTCTATCCACAGTGTCTACCTCTAACCAGCGAACAGCTGTGGCCAGATGACGGCTCAGAACAGAGTTCTGGGCAGGCCAGGTTAGCTGTGTGCCTCAGGGACTTGACCCAATTTCCACGACTGGGCAAGCTGTGTAGTGATGTAACAAATAAGACCTTCGCAGATCCGAGGTTATCCTTATACTACTCACTTTGGATGATATATTTTAATAACAGAATGGTGGAAAGTGCTCTAGTGGAAAGGTATGTATTGAAAGTGTATTTTTAATATTTTAGTAGATATGCTACATGGGGCAAATTAGTTCAGATTTCTGAAACCTGCATTACATATTTTTTCCAGCTATGAAGTGCTGCTAACCTATGAAAATTAGTATAGGGATCAATCATTTGGTTTATGAAACAATCTTCAGTAGAATATAAAACTGTATATGAAACAGTGAGATATAAATCACTATTAAGAAAATTATTTATGTTTATATTTTTAAAATAATAGTTCACAGTCCACCACTACTATAGATTATGCACACATAAAGGTCAACTTCTTTCTAAACTGGGGGAGCATCAACAGCTTTTCAGTTGCCTGGCATTGAAGGTTTTATTGTTTTGTTTTGTTTTTGAGACAGGGTCTCACTTTGTGGTTCAGCCTGACTCGGAGACCACTATATTGGCCAGGCTGGGATGACAGGTGTGAGCCATCATGCCCACACTGCGGCATGTGGTACTGATTGCTGGTGGGCATTGAGTCATGACACCTGGTATTATTGTATGTGGGTATCAGGGATAGAACCAGGGACCTTGTGCTTGCTAGGCAGGTACCAGAACCACTGAGCTAAATTTCCATCCCAGTGGTAATGTTTTGTCAGAGAAATTATGTGGCAGATGGTGATATCCTTTGATTAATCTAAATAGGAAACTGCTTTTCATTTTATATGTTATTTTATTATTTTTAAATACTTCCCAAATTATAAGCATTAATTTGGAGTAGCCCAGTGTTAGGAGACTGGGCTCACATGTCCATCACCCTAAGTTCCACCTCAGCACTGAAGCAAAAATGCAAAAGCAAAAAGAGAATTTAATAAGACTGGTGATGGTGCATTTTCCTATTATTTTGCAGTGAATAACTGTTGAGTAACAGACACATGTATGCACGGTAAGCATGTAAATGTCCCCCCACAGAGGCCCATGCTGCTCTCTGTGACAGATAACACACTGGGTTCCACGACAAGGAGGAATTCACCTGAGTGGACTTGGATTGCTCAGCAGCCCCTGACCAAGTGGATTCTGGGACAAGGGAACAGAGGAGCGACACTGTGGTTTAGGTCTGCAACACTCAGAAGTCTCATGTGATCAGAAGGCTGCCTTTGCTCACCAGGGGATTCAACCATTAAGAGGTTCATAGCTGATGGTACTTCGGGGAGGTGGCCTTGGCCAGAGGCCATCTGGGTATGTGACACAGAAGGGTCTGGCTTCATCCCTGGGCTCCTCCCTGCTCTCCCTGCTTCCTGGCTGCCATAGTTGAGCAGCTCTGCTCTGCCATGCCCCTTCCACCATGATGTTTCTTCCTTAGAGACAGCCAACCGTGGATGGGATACCCCCAAACCACGAGCCAAATTGAATCTCACTTCCTCTGAAGTGCAGGTGCCAGATATTTGGTCCCAGTGATGGGAAAGCGAATACAAGACAGACTGAGCAACTCATATTTTGTTTTGTAGCTGGAGCCAGAAATGCGGGTGGCTTCAAGGAAGCAGATTCTCCACGGAGCATCGATGCACTTTGGAGAAGCTCGCATTGGAGTTTTGGTCTGCAGACCCCCAGTAGTCTCTCTTCTTGCCTTTGCCAATGGCAAGTGGAAATCCATACCCTGAGTTAGACTTGTGTAAGTCCTATGTTGGATATAAAATTCTTGAAAGCACTTGACTACCATGTGCATGTTAAAAAATAACGCAACAAAAGTTTAGCTATGCCTGGGTGAAAGTAATTCAGTAATAGAGCCAGGATTAGCAGTTTTATATGTCATAGGAAGAAGAAAAAAAACACATTTGTGATGTACTTCACAATTTCATAAGCAGCACTATGAAAAGGGCCACACGTTGCAGCAACCTTGGTCTCGGCATCTTTGATGTGGTGCTTTTCACAGTGACCCCCTTTGCTTGCCCTCCCTTCCGATTGCCCTGAGTAGAAATATCAGAAGACACTTCCCATTGCCATGTCCGTCTTTTCTCACTGTCATCTACCTTTCTCAGGGTGTTTCCAAACCGTTCACCTATGGGGATGGATCATACCCCTCCAGGCTTGGTGTCTTTTGAAGGCAAATTCCAGCCTTCCCATCTCAGTAGAACAAATCCCTTCCCCACACCCAGCCATCTCACTGAGTCTGTAAATTCAGATCCACATCTCTACCCACCTCTGGGGCACTTCAGACCATCGCAAGCCACCACTCTTGCCCCTGAGTCCGTACCCCAGGATGCTCAGTGGTTTGCAGTCCTGCCTTCCACATCTTACTGGCCATCAAGTCCTATTCTTGCAGACACCACTCATTTGTTTTCTATTCTAAGATTCTACTGGCAGAGCCTTATGTTAGCTGGGCTTCTAATTGGTCTTCCTGCCTTCTGTCATCCCACCCTCATCAGTACTGGATTCTGTGTCCATTGCAATTAAATAAGAAAACATTTTGGTTTGGATTCTGAAGTTTCAGATATTTCCATTGTTCCCTGATTAAACACATCTGCTCACAGGGATATTCTGTCCTTGGGCAACTTGAAACTCTTTACCTCCCACACTTTTTCTCATGACTTGTTTGTCCTTTGAAAAACGATTGAGGTCCCCTTTTATTTATGTTGAAAAGAATTAAAATTAAGCCATAATGACATGCTAACAAATCTTAAAACACATTTCTAAAAGCAAATGAGTAACAGGCTCAGAGGAGGAAGGACACACTCTTCAGAGGCTCAGAGGATCCTGAAGAGCGCACAGTGTTACAGACTCTGCCATGGGTTCCTGAGGTTCATTTGGTGACACTGTTTTCTTGCTTCTCATCTGTCACATTTTCCCCACCAAATGCAGAGGCTGCCAAAGCATTGGATGGCACCTCAGGGGTGCCAGACTGTGGGAAAGCACTCCTGCCATCAGGACCTGGGCAGCAGGTGGGCCATGACCTCGGGTCTGGGCTGATGGCATCCATCTCAGTGTTGGTCTGTCTGCTGGTTGAGTCACTCCAATTAAGCTGTCTCCACAAGGCTCGGTGACAGTTCTGTGTGTCCTGAGCCCTCATGACAGGCTTGACCACTGGGCCCCGTGAGGAACACACAAGATCTGGAGATAGCACTATAGCTGTTCACTGCAGCTTAAAGGGTCAAAATGAAGTCTTCAAGGAAAGGCAGGGGCAGATGGAAACGGCCGACTGCTAAGTGCACTCGTGCAGTGGGTCCCATGGGCCTCCTAAGAAATCCTGACCACAGGTGAGAAACCTGGGCTCCTCCACTCAGCACCTTAGTCTTCCTGGGCACAGATCATGTGGCACACGAGGGAGCACATCGACATCAGGGCTTCCTGAGAGAGCTGGTGCTCGGCAACATCGTGCTGCTTGTGGGAGTGAGGGACACAGAGGCTCCCTCTTCCTTTGGGGGCTTTTGTGATTCAAATGTATGGTTAATATTTAAATGAAAGATATATTAGACATTGCTATAGCTCCCCTCAAAACCCTTCCCCTGGGTTTGAATATTCACTTCATTGTTCTCACCATTTCCTGCAGCAGCTCTGGAGTCCTCTCCCGTGAGGGTCTTCACCAGATGTGATCACAAACACGGTGACCGCTGCTGCCGAGTGCCACCTAGTAGAATGGCAGCTCATAAATACATGACCCTATTTCATCTACTACCAGGTCCAGCACTGTGTGACTCCAGCTCTTCCCCAAAGTCACAGTGATGATAAGAGGAAAACGTTTTGGATGGGTTCAAGGCATTGAGGCAGCGGGACAGCGCAGCCGAAGACCCTTAGGAATGAGGACTCCAGAGCTGCTGCAGATAGCAGAGAGGACAATGAGACGATTGTGTTCAAACCAACAGCAGTATTTTGACTAGCATCCATAACAGTGTGTCTCACTGTGATGTCTTAAAACAGTTCTCCATTTACAAGGTTTTTCAATCGCACCTGCTGTGTCACTTTGAATCTCTGGCCAACCAGTCAAGCTGCAAGAGAACAGAAAGATTCCATTTCCTTCTTAAGTAGGTCTGCTGCCTGCAGACACCCAGACCCTGAATACAAAAGGAAGGGCTAAGCCACACCTTGTGGTACTAGAACTGATGCTAGCAGAATGGAAGGCCCTGCAGAGCAACTTTAGAGTTCCTTCCAGGAGACAGAGAAACACAGGCTCTATCCTGTGATGAGGTTCTCAAGCTGGGGCAGACAGTCTTTCCTCTCAAGGAGCTTGCACTAGACCCAGCTAGAGGAGCCATAGAGAGAAAAAGTGAACAGTGAGCAGAGTTAAATACCAGCTTGGGCACTTTTGCCTGTCCTGCCAGTAGGTTCTACCCTTGGAATGGTCACTGTGTCCTCACCAGTCTCCTGCCTGGAGGAAGTTCTATCTACAGGAGAGAGACACAACAGGAGGCATTTTCACCCCTGAGGACAACTCCGGGTGCAGGCCCTACATGGCTAGGTCCTGGGCACTCAGTTTAAGTATAAATAGACTGACATGGAGTGGGCAGTGGATACTTGGTGGAAATTTGGGCATAAGTACAAACTGAGTAATCTTTTGAAATACCTTCTAACTTGGCACTGGATTACCTGTAATGGTATATGTTTTTGTTTCTAATATGATGTGGCATTTGTCAACAGCAAGAGAAAAATTTGTTCCATTAGGCTGTTGGGAAAATAATAATCACTGTGAAATTCCTGCATGGCAAGAAAGGTAAAGATGTTAGTGGTGAAAAACATACTAAGATTTACTTATTTTCAAATCATAAAAATAATATATCTTCATTATGGAAGGTAAGGATGCAAAAAATGTATGAAGAGAATATAAAAATCAGTTGTAATCTCACTTTTTTAGGTAAACTGCTTTTTTTAAAATTTTATTATGACCCATTTACACTTCATTTTGATTCATGTATTTTTAGGCATGTTCATTTTCTCTCTCTCCACATATTTAATATATATACGCAATACCCATATAATATGCAAAATTATGTGTATGTTTCTACATGGCATGATTTAGAGTTAAAGACTGAAAATCATTTAGCCTACAGATCTGAAACAAAATCCTACTGATTCCAAGGAAATGGAATGATGGAGCCCCAGGCCAAAAGTGTAGCTCATATCTTTCATCAGTAATTAAAGGGTTTTGCTGATTTCACTCAATAGCAGTTTCTTTCTTAATGGCCTGCAGTCAGGCAGCTAGATCAATGGTTTAATCATGTTGTCATTGTACCGGTTTGGTCAGAAATCCTTCTCTGGGATCCTTTACAATTTCAAAGGGTTTATTTTGAGTTCAAAATGGTCTGGGGTGTTCAAGAGTAAGATTAGGAAAACCTTATATATTTGGCCAGTATTGACCTGCACCCAGGACTGGGCTGCTAAAATATCTTCTACCCACTGAATAGAAGTGGGTTTGGGACACCATAAATTTGGTTTGTTAGCAGACATGATCATACTTTAAGCATTGGAAAGTCCTTGTCACTTAGTCCTGCTTTTCCTTCTTTCATATTTTCCCCCAAATTTGATTCCCATTAATATACATAATTGCAAGCAAAACCTAACTCTTCCTTGAAAATAATTCTGGTCATCTTACCTTAGTGTGGGTTTACTATTGAATTTCCCTACACTAAAGTAAACTGGGAAACCCCAAAACCTTTCAATATTGGTATATAATCTGAAGACACAATTCTTTCTAACAGGCACAGGATTTTTCCCATTAATTTCAGAGGTTACAACTCCTCTTTTTAGATATGAATCTTTATTAGCTCATTTTATATACAATTCCTGATCACACTCAACATTGAGAATTTGTATCCGTACAGACATGACTTCTCATTTTTTCCCATTCTTCTGCCCACCCTACAACCCTCTCCCACTCCCCACATACACAAGCTTTGTTTCCTTTTTCTTTTAACCATCACATTTTTTTCCCCTTGTTACTTACCCTTACCCACATTTTCCCTTTGAATAGTTTCTATTTCACAATATCTATCATACAAAAGGAAAATGCACAGGTATAACAATCCAGATTATAATGAAAGCTAAGATAATCACTAAGTATCATAGACAATTTTATGCTTGTTAGCAATGTCATATCAGATAAAACTGCCACTGTCCCATGTTCCGAGAAAGCAAACATTATCTTCTCTTCAGTGGTTTGTAAACTAGCAAAAGATCTGAGAGAGAATAAGAATGTTTCTCAAACTTCCTGCCTCTACTTCTAATGAGAAGCTCCTTTTTAGCAACCACAACCTTGCTGTGGGGATGCATGGGCTGCTTGCCTGTTATGGCATGCAGTGCAAACATATACAGTGACTTGCATACATATATACATGCATGCACACATATGTATACAGGCACATGTGTGTTCAGACAAATGGCATGCATAGACAATGATAGGTACATGGTATTCATATCATGGTGTACAAATATAAAGTTGTATAGTATTTTGTGAATATTATCAGAGTTACTGTCACAACAAAACCACAGCAAAAGCTGTGTGTCATGGTTCCCACAGAGCAGATGGGAAGAGACACGTTTCAAACAATAAACAGCCTACAGAGCCCACACCGGAAGTTCTCTCCCACTCCGGTTCTCCCAGAAGCAGTCACTTCCGGGGCGTAGAATTGAGCATCAGCCACAATTTGCTGCACACCTCGGCTCCTGTCTCCACTTGTGTTGGCTGTGAAAACAAGCTCCCTTTATTGTGGGCTTTGTGGGCCTGCTGCGAGCAGGAGTAGAGCCCATTCCTGTTTCCTGGCACTGTAGTTACCTTGTCGTTCTGCCTGTTTGACCCTTGGTTCTTGTTTGGCAAGAACCACACATCACCCCTGTGACTTGTGTCCAGGACACTCCATGATCCTGCTGTCCTGGCCCAGAGTTCTCGTCTCCAGTGGTCGCTGGTTTTCAAGGGTCCTCTTGGTCTCAGTGAGAAAAGTGTGGGGCAGCCAGAGATAGGAGCAGGGAGAGGAAGAGGTGCGGGGAAGGGTGGAGGAACAGGCTGAGGCTGGAGCTGCTGTAAGACCAGGCAGCGCAGGATGAGGCCACATACTGTGGGGTGGAAGGTGAGGATGAGACAGTTCTGCTGCCTCACTTCTCAGAGCTCCTCTTTCTGCTCTAGTTGAGTACGTTTTGCAAAGAAAGCACATGTTCTGTGTGCGGAGTGGAGGTGGAGAAAGCTTCATTAACCTCCCTGAATCTATAGCCTAAGAACAGTGGAGGAGCTGGTCCTCAGGAGCTACCCCTCGGGAGCTGCCCCAAAATGCACTGCAGAAGGCAGCAGAGGCCACTGTGGGTTTCAGAGAAATAGCGCCTGACCCCCGACAGCAGAGAGATGGGGTGGAGGGTGAGGAAAGGCAGAGCCTGGGGAGCCAGGTCTTGCAAAATGCAATGCAGTTGCACATAGAAATAAGATCAAAGGTGTAGGAATACGACAGATCCAACTCCCCAAGCAAGACAGAGTTGATCTGCATAGTTGTAATGTGTTCCTGTTTCTCTTAAGGACCAGACACTAACTGAATTCCTGTAATTGCTTGTTGCTTTGAGAGGTAAATAGGAGTGTAAGGGATCATCCAGCCCTTGGGCCTTGCACAGTCTTTGAAAACACCGTGAACATAATGAGTGAACTCTTCCATCAAGCCCCCTTACAAGCCTGAGCCCACAATCATCCAGTGAAGAATTTACTGCTGTCTCCTTCACCCGTACTAGACAGAGACATGAAGCACTTCTGAGATGCATTAGTCAGCTTCCCCTTCACTGAAACAATATCCAACACTCACAATTTATAGGTGGAAAGGTTCAGTTTTGGTCACGGTTTCAAGGGATCCAATGCATGGTCTGCTGCTCCAAGGCAGAAGCATCTCAGAGAAAGTGAGTGGGGAACAAAGCTGCCCACTTCACGGTGGCTGCCATGCAGAGCTGAGGAGTGGTGCCGGAGAGCAAAGGGCAGGGACAGGGTATAGACCCTGGGCCACCCTCCAACCCACTCTCCAGACACACCCAGCAGCGTGCATTACTAAATGCCCTCTGTGGCTTCTAAGCCAGTCAAATTGACACAGAAAATCTGATCCACCATGCCCAACATGCGTGACATCATTCTGTGCTGCAGGGATAGAGCCAGAACTTCAGGTCCACCCATGTGGCTTCAGAATGTGCCCTGTAATCACATTTTTCTTGGTGTATATCTGCTCCAGATTGACTTATGGACCTATATGAGAGGTGCACATGTGTGTTCATTCACACAGCCAAACACATGTCCACATGCCAAGCTGGGGCAGGTGAGGGCTGGCAGTACGGTTCAGTCAAGTGCAGCCTTCCAGTGCCTATGAGGGGGGCTGCCTTGCAGCTGCCCTTCCTCCCCTGGTGCAGTTGGTGGCAAACAGGACCGGTTAGGACTCCACTTGCCCCTTGGCTATGTGTTCATGGTACAGCACCCTCCTCTGGCCCAGGGGATCCTATTCGCCTGCCCATCCTCACCCTGAGGATGGTGGCCCTGACCTTCCCTGAGAAAGTCATTGAAATCCTTCCACCACGTATATGCATTTTATCATGGCAAATTTGCCATCTATCAATGTTTATATCCTGATTGTGCTTTTCCCACTGGCTGTGGAGCTTCCTGAGCACACTTCACCTGCTCCCCATCTCCATCTGATGGCGGAGAGTATTAGTCTCCATGCTCAAAGCAAGTCTTTATGCGCCGACTTCCACATTCTTTCTGTGGTTGCATGCAGTGGGAGGGGAGGCTGCTCAAGCCCAAGAGACGAACAGAACGACACTTGGGTCCTTTTGCCACATTTTTAGTCTGAAAGGCTGTGTCTTCTTTTCAAACCATTTTTGGTTTTGCTCTTGCTTTTGTGTTGATGGTTTTGACTTTAGATTTAATTCAATCCAACAAGCGCTTACTAACGCATAACATTTTAGAGATGCTGGCACATTCTGGGAATAAAAAGACGGAATCCAACTAACAGAAAAATCCGCCATCTAAGAGAGGTCAAGTACCTGTAAATAGTAATCATGACAGAATGTGGCAGATATCAGTGAGATGGCATGCAAAGAGGGATTAATTTTCTGTGATCAGGGCAAATGTGGTGCGCTGGAACCCTGTGAGCAGTATGTTAGCCAGGCTGGGTCAGGAGTGGTGAGGTCTGTCCAGCTAACACACCCCTGAATCCACTTGCACGGTAATATTGGCTTTCCTTTCTACATTAAATTTTGCTCTTGAGATGTTAGTATTGATAAACTATGCATTCTCTTCAGTTATTATTGATAATTAGCTGAGCTGAAGAGAAAGAAAATGCAGTAAATGGATGGGTCATAGATGGTGAGGTTTTTAGAGGACAGTAAATAACGGAGCTGACACCATGGAACACAGTGAGTGTTGATCATAACTGACATCTCTCCTATAAATTTTGAGCTAGAACCTGGCTCAAGATTCACACAGAGATGCACCCCAGCACCCTGGGCTGTGGAATCAAAGAATCTAACCAAAGCTCTGTCTATACACAGGGGCCAGAGAGACAGTCCTGGCCCTCAAAGAAAATGTACAAAGTCACCGGAAATAGCCTGATTTATTAGGAAGTAATGGGGACTTTGATGCCGCTGGAGAGTAAATCCAAAGGCACTGCCAGCTCACAGCCGTCCTGTGCCAAGTCAGGCTGGGCTGGCTCTGCAGCTCTCTCTCATGCTGGAGTCTGCAGACATGGCTTCTGGCATGGTAACATGGTGACGTGGATCACTGGCCTGTGGTTTCTGTCTTGCACAGCGGTTCTGTTTTTGCAGAGAGTGTACCTGTGCCCTGCAGCACACCAACTTGCACTCTGGTTTCACATCATGCCACGCCCAGGGCCGGGTGCCTCTGTCACAACACTGGGTCTTCGCACCTGGGTCGCCAACCTCAACCCAGCCAGAGATGGGATCTTCAAATCTGCGCTCCACCATGAACTGGAACAGAACAAGGGAGGACTCACATCCCCAGTCCCAGGACCTAGCATGTAGACAGAAATAGGTCTCCGTTCTGATTAGGGGTACCCAAAGCCTGACTCATAGAGAGTAAAATTATTTTCTAACATTTCAAAACTTTTGTACAATTTAAATCATCCTCTAGCCAGAAAATCTGAGTGATATCATCCTCTCAGTGATATCAACTGAAGACTATCTCCTTTGGTTTCCTAATCTTATGAAATTTACTTCCAAGAGATTTTTTTTTCCCCTTTGAAACAATGTTCAGGTGTTATTACCTTAAAAGATATGGTTCACCTTCACTACTCAAAAGCAGTAGTTTATGAGAAAGGACATACTAAAATTTTGTATAATGAAACAACATCCACGATTCTGTTTGTACATTGAAGCTGCCCATGATCACAATGGAATGGAAATATCATATCTCCCCAAAATTCAAATGTTGAAGTCTTCACCCTCAAAGCGATCGTATGAGGAGGTGGGATGTTTCATACATCCTAAGCCAGGAGGAGTCAGACTTTATCTGGGGTGTCACTGGCTACACAGTGCTCTCCAGCGCCCCTTCTGCCACTGGGTCCAGCAGAGGAGGAAGCAGACACCAGCAGACATGTGGTCTAGCATGGCGGGAAATAAGAGCTTGGGGTTCGAGCTGCCCATATGGAGCTCGGGCACTGCAGCCTGGAATAAGACAGGTATGGAGCGATTGCGACGCTAGAAGAATTAGAATGTTTCATCCCTGTCTGTATGTTTTGAGGATTGCACGGCAACGCATGCAGGTCAAAAAGCTCCCAGAACTTCATAAAGCAGAAGACAACGGTTGTGTGACATGCGCCTCATCCTTGGTCATCAGCTCATTTATTATCCCAGCAAAGCCCTGTCTCGCTTCATTTTGGATCCCGTCTGAAAGCGCAGGGAAGATTTTTGCAGCGTGAGGCATTGACGGCTGAGTCTACTCATGATGAATGAATGTTGTCAATAATTTGCTAAGCCAAATGTTTAATTTTGGCAGGATGTTTGAGACTTTTCCATACTTGGTTTTTAAAATAATGTACAGCTTATCAGTAAACTATTGAGGGTTCTCTTTATAATCAGATCACTATGTGAACCAACACAGATGTTGCCGAAGCGTGATTCTGAGAAGGAGGTGACCGGGGCGCCGTGGGGACTATCACCCGCACACAGCTCGGAGGAGCTCACTGGAAGAAGACCACGCTGCAGCTCCAGAGCGCTCTTTAGCTGTTGTGCCCCCTCCTCTCTGCACAGCCTCACCCCTGCCCGCTCTTCCCAGGAGTCCTCAGTGACCGTGTCCATCGACCCTTGAGGAAAGCCAGTGAGGAAATGCTGGGGAGGGTCCGACACAAGGACGCTTTCTTGCTTCCTGTCCCCTCGCAGCCCTCGCAAATGTCAAAGGACGTGAGGCGAGGTCATCTCCTACTCCGACGATAGGAAGCTGTCTGCATTCATGAAAGCTGGTGCCTTTTGGTTTCACCAGCACGTTGGAAGCTGGTCTGAGGCCTGTTCTTAGGTTATAAAGTCCAGACTCAGCTTTAGGTGTGATCAGTCCCTTGTGCTTCAGTAGGATGCGGTAGATGGATAACTTCAAATTTCCATAATTTAAAACATTTGCAGAGCAATTTAAAATAAGCAATAAGTCTGATTTAAGACTTTAAAGGAATGCTCTACCTACCTCTTCATGGTATTAATCATTGGTTCCAAAATGTTGGGAGGAAAAATCGCTGTGCTTTGTATTTTATTTTATTTTTTTTAATGCCCAGAGAGATTGGCTATGGAGTGAGTTAGACACATACCCGAGTGCTTTATTAATCAATAGCAATCCTGGAGAAGCGAGGTTACTATAAGCACAACTAATATCATCAAGCTCTTACACACTCACAGAGTCACCCCACTCTGGGTGGATGCACAGAAGCCAAAGTCTGTGCTTCGTGTTTTCCTGTTTGACGGAAAGTCGATCTGACATAGGGAAGGCCCGGCGCGGCTTTCAGGGAAACATGAGCTCCTTGGTGCGGGGTCCTGAGGCCTTCTGTTCTTTTATGCTTTAATGTTTTCAAAATAAAATAGACACCCATTGGACATATCACATTTGAAAACTCAGAACTGTGGGATCTGGGTCACTTGGAAGGAAGAGCAGATAACCCTGAAGGGTTCACTGTGCCGGGAGGTTGCTGGGTACTGCGGGCTCTGCAGCAGCAGGGACTGTCGGGAGGGGTTAGTGCTGGGGATCCCGAGCCCTGCGGCAGCTGCTGCTCACACTCCCGTCCCTACGCCTCGTGCCCGTGTCCACAGCTCTGTCTCTTGCGGTCTCCTTTTTCTTCCTCTGGGATTCGGCAGACAGACTGCTCAGTGTGGGATGCCCCAGTGCGCATGCTCACACCCTCTGCACAGCAGGAGCCAGCCCGCCCCTTGCGTAGGCTCTGGGGCTTCTGTGGGTGCAGCTCTGCTCCCCTCTGACTGCTGCTGCCCAGCCTGGGCTCTGCAGCACAGCACAGCGCCCGCACGCCAGCCCTTGTGCATGACTTGCGGTCATGTTTCTTCCCTTGGGTTTGCTGCGGTTCCCTGGGCCTAACAGCATGGATGTGCAAGAGTGACCCTCTGGGTAAGTGAGAAGAGGGGGTTTTGAGGTTAGAAGCTCAGCAGCTGGCCTGGAGCCCCGTACCCCAGTCCACAGACACAGCCTGTGTAGGATAAAAGGTGGAGGGCAAGGTGGTGTCGCCGGCCTCTCTTCTGGGCTCAGTGGGCACCTCTGGTACCACTAGCCTGACCCAACCCACCCTCCACGCACCAGTGTCCTTGGACAGTGTCATGGCTCCACTCTGAGCACAACAGGAAGAAGCTCGAAGAGGCATTTCTGCAAAACATTTGGGTTTGAACGGAACAGACCAGCTCATAACACCCAAGGTTGCCACAGCACAGAGCGTATATGTGTGTGCTGTTGCAGTGTTGGGGACTGACGCCAGGGCCTTTGCACTGAGCTATGGCCGTTGCCATTTTTTTGAGACAGGATCTCACTTTGTAGTTCCGGTTGGCCATGAACTCACTATGTAGCCCAGGTAATCCTGGAACTCAGCAATCCTCCTGCTTCTGCCTCCTGAGTGCTGGGATTATAGACATGAGCCACCACGCCCAACACTGTGGTAAGTGGTACTGATTGCCAGTGGGCATTGAGTCACCACACCCAGCATTGTTGCATGTGGTTCCTAGGGATTGGACCAGGGCCCTTGCGCTTGCTAGATAGATATTGCAACCACTGAGCTAAATTTCTGGCCTGGCCATAGCTATTTTTAAGATTTGGAGACAGGTTCTTGTAAGTGACTAAATTACCCAAGCTGGGATGCAATTTGTAATCCTCCTGTCTCAGCCTCCCAGAGTATAGGTGTCATACCATGTCCAGCTCAGGCCATTCTCTGATAGAATCAACATTGCTGTTTGTTTTTAGAGATTCCTTGTACCCAGTGACAATGTGTTTGCTTTTATCTCTGTCATATATTCCTAACTCCACTAGTACTGCATGGCTTTCCTTTTATCATTGGCTCTGGGACCAGCCCTGGGGATGGCCTATCATCCTAGAGGGCTGCACCCCCTTTCTTCTGGCCACTAGGCTCCAACCATCTTGTCACCTGCATTTTAGGGTCCACTGCCCATCTCCAGCTGGTGCTGCAGACTTGGGCAAGCCCAGTGCTCATAACACCTGCTCGTTTAACTGAAAGAAGGAACCAAACCTCTCTTGGTAAGTAGTGTCTGCTGAGCCTCTAAACTGTAGGTCAAGAACATTAGTTCAGTCTTGGCATTTTCCAGTTCTTGAATCCAAGGCCAGGTCCATGGGAAGACTATCACCCAGCCACTGGTCAAGCCCCACAGTGCTGACTTACCCCACAGCATAGCAGATGGTCTGGCTTCCCTGCAAGGACACCTGCCTCCTACATGCAATGCACACATGTTCACACTGAAGGCTCCCTTGCAGGGCCACTTGTGTGTGTGTATGTGTGTGTATGCGTGAGCCTGAAGCTTCCTGCTTTAGCTGTGTTTGGGATGAGTTACTCGATTTGTCTTCTGAGAGGCAATTGTGAACACAAAAATCCTAGTGGCTAAAATTCTCATTTGGGATAAAGATGGGCTGGCTGGGGCCCTCAACCTTTTAAAAAAAGGAAACAGACATGGCACCTCATCATGTTTAACATACACATTATCATACATATTAACATACACATTAAGCAGCAAGCTCTTCAGAGCCCCAAGGAGGTTCTAAGCTGTAAGGTACTTTTTACTCTGGGCACCACAGGCTGGATGTCATGTGCAAGAAAACAACTAATTGTTTCTCTTCTTCAAGATACTTCTGAGTTGCCACCAATAGAAAACTGTTTTTAAACTAAAAAAAAAAATCTTAGGGTCAAATACAGACAAAAACAGGTCTTTATAACCTAAAATATTTCAAAGGAGAAAAACAGAGATTTAACCTTGTTTCTTCACTCTACCAGTCAACGTTTTAACAGGTAAATAAAAATGGAATCTTAAACACAGAGTCAGAGCCCGAGATATAGCATTCTTTATTACACGCAGCTACGTGATTAGCAGTATGTACAGAATAAATGAAGGATATGGTTCAGACCAATGTGTCTGAGCAACAGTTATAACAAAAGGTGAGAGATCTTGGCCACTCTGACCTCCAGTGGTTTCAAATTCTGATTTTAGGGGGATAATTCCCAAGGGTAGCTCCTGAGTCAGCACACCTGAAAATCTTTAATTGACATTTCTGGGTAGCAGAAGAAAAATCTGTGCAGATATGCACAGGGGAGGATGTTTAAAGCAGTGTGATAAATCGTGTAATTGCACAAGGCATTTGGAGAAAAACATGTCTCTGGGTAAGCACAGAAACACTGTTAAGATAAAGAAAGAAATCACCCTGGAAGGAGACATGTTGAGCAAGAGGAATGATACAAGCCACACAATCAGCCTGCTTTGAAAGCCGAACCTCAGTAATTTAGCTGCCAGAGCTGGCTGCTGCATTTACAGCTCTAGTCTCTTCAATTCTGTCTGGAACAGAATTCAAAACACAGAGGAGGAAGAAAAGGAGGCTCTTGTTAAGAACAAGAGCAGCTCGTACAGGGTTTAATTAGAGCCACTCTGGGAAGCAGAGAGCTAATACAGACCCTGTCTGATTTTTCAACATCTTTATCCTACCGATGTCTCTCTAATATGTTATTAAGTTACATAACAGAGCGTTGCTCTGAGGAGAGTTCATTGCCTTGCAGAGAATACACTGTGGTTTTGCAGGTGATCGCTTGTGCTACACACGCACTTGAAGGGGGAAGAGAGGCCTCTTTTTGGCCACTGGAACTGCTAAGACGAGGTTTGCTGACACACACCGCCTACCTGCTCCGTGCTCTGACTTCCCTTTCTGCTGTCTTCTGTCAATTTACGTGTTCGCTCAACCACTCAGTGCTCTCAGCTGCCTGGTATCAGCAGTAATTGCCAGCCACTAAGGATTGACTTAGAAATGCAACACAGCCCTCCCCTCCTGCAACTCAGAATAGGACCAGGAGATAAAATATGAGCAAGGAAATAAAATATGAGGGTCAAGACGCTCCGATTGTTTTCGAGGGGGGCTGGGTGCCTGGTGCACACAGAAGCCAAAGTCATCGTGAGTCACCCCCAAGGGAGATATTTATGTGGATTTCTGAAAGAAGCTGCTGGAAGCGATGGAGAGAATCCACATCTTGCCGTCAGGGACTTGCGTTTAATCTCTCGATGAGTCATGGCCTCTGGGAAGGAGCCTTCCCTGAACCTGCCCCTTCCCGTCAGATGCAGATGGCGCCATTCACATTCTGAGCAGGGATGGGCATTAATTAAAAGGTTTGAATGTACAAGCACAAAGGGAGTGCACGTGGTGTGTGCTTAACATGGTGGCATGTCACGGTATCACCTGGGAGTTTAGGAAGTTGAGGTTAAAAGGTGGATTATGGAAATGGAAGACAGGGGCACCCCGTGGGATGAAGAGGGAGAATGCTCCAGTCTGAGCGAGTGTGGTAGGGTGACCCTATGCAGTTCCACCCACGTGGGGTGCGCAACCTGTGTGGAGTGTGCCCTTGACGAGCTGTGGGACCTTAGAGCTTGCCGGGCACACGGCAGATGTGCCTAAGCGGCCCTCAGCGCTCCACTTGGCTCTGCTTTCCGGTCGTTCCTAAGCAGCCTTGCCCCCCCACACCCTCCTCCGTGGACTGTGACCCAAATGGAGCTCTCATCTGAGGCGGGCGTTGTGCCCAGCAGTGGAGAAGCTGAGCTATGTGATCTGGGAGGAGCCTTGGGGATGGGTTGCCCATTGAGGGGAGAGGAACAGGCCTAGGGAAACACCAGGAAGTAATGTGAGAATTCTTGGGGCCAGAGCCATCAGTTTTATGGCGGGGGAGAGATGCTGTGGGGTCTAAGGATTGAATTGGGGTTCAGGAAAACAGTTAGCCGTGGATGACGGTGAGTGGACCGTGCACGTCGGGTAAATGGAAAGACCCACAGGGCTGTATTGGAAGCACGTCCAGGGCAGGTGTGGAGCACGATGAGGTCCCACTCTGCCGCCAGTGTCTGGAATGGACAAGAGACAAAGAGGAAGGAAGAGGCCCAGACTGGGTCGTGGGGCGTGGGGTGGCTCTGTGGCGACAGCGAATGAAAGCTGCAGCCCAGGGAGAGATCCCAGTGTGAACAGGACTTAGCAGGAGTGCGTGTTCGTGAGACAAGTGAGGTGCGGGGACGTCAGAGCAGAACTGCTGTTTGAGTAACGTGCTTTTTTTTTTTTTTTTTTGAGACAGGGTCTTGCTTTGTAGTTCAGGCTGGCCCTGAGCTCACTGTGTAGCCCAGGCAAGCCTCAAACTCAGCAATCCTCCTGTCTCTGCCTCCCGACTGCTGGGATTACAGGCGTGAGCCACCGGCACTGTGGTATGTGGTATTGATGGTTGGTGGGCGTGAGTCTCCATACCCAGCATTGTATGTGGTTACCGGGATCAAACTCAGGGCCTTGCGCTTGTGAGGCAGGCACTGGAATCACTGAGCTAAATTTCTGGCCCTTGAGTAATGTGCTTTTTATGTGCCCAGAGCTGG
Source organism: Thryonomys swinderianus (assembly GCA_004025085.1). NCBI lineage: Eukaryota > Metazoa > Chordata > Mammalia > Rodentia > Thryonomyidae > Thryonomys > Thryonomys swinderianus. Next base: position 19,042 of record PVIC010005624.1, on the reverse strand, counting down.
ATCTACATTCCAAGGATCTGTCTTTCTGTCTCTCTCTCTCTCTCTGTCTCTTTTTTCTCTCTTTCTGTGACATGCGTACACACACACACACACACACACACACACACACACGCCCCTGAGGTGTTCTCTTGCCCTTTAAGTGATAAACCACTTGCTTCCAAACTGCCTATAGTCACTGAATTAAATTTTCTTTTGGTCTGGTTGGTCAACTCTTACTCGCAGCATTAAGTATTTTTCTGGTTTATTAACAGTAATTATATAAAGCAATAGTGGTGATGGCAGAAGTTTATTTCCATAAAGTCTTAAAATTCATACCTTTCTTGAAAGACAGATCCTGAGCCCGGTCAGTCTTTCGGCAGCTGCTCTGTGGAGGCTGCTTCTGGGCTGTCCCTGTCCTAAGCCGTAGACAAGAGGCCGCATCATTTTGGGACCACATACACATTTAGGTCCTAACCCAAGCCATAAATCTGACTTCTTGAAATAAATTATAAAAGGATTTATATCTCAGTCAGACACTTTGGGTATTTGGGTTGAAGTGAGGGTTCAGGTAAAAGGGGAGAAAAGGACGGATAATTGATGTCATGTGTGTGTGTGCAACAGCAGGACTCTTAGCTCCAGCTTGGCAGAAGCACGTCTCCCAGGTGGTTTCATTCCCTCTGATACACTCACTGCGCTTTTGAGAGTGTTGGAAACAAGCTTGCGAATGATCGAACCTGCGGTCCGTTCCTGACCCACCAGAGCTGTACAGGTCTCCGAGGAGTCCAGACTGAAGGGGCTCAGGGTGGCTGAAGTGTTGCAGCCACTGACACGCACAGGACTGTCTCCTAGCACAGCGGCTTTTCCTAAATAGATGCAACTATCTCTGTTATGAAGATTTGATTTTTTTTCCTAATTGATAAGCCTTGGGGGTTTTCAAGGTCAACAGGCCACACAGGAAATCTGGTCCTGATATTAAAGGATATGATCATTAGGAAGAAAATGTTTGAGCCACATGAAGCTACATCTTATTTGAAAGTATAAAACCGGTAACAATAATTTATTTCCACTAATAGGGAACTAAGTTTCCTCATCGGATATAAATCAAATGTTTCTAAGAGATTCATGCATTGTCTTCGATTAAAAATTCCAGGGCAGTAACGTTCATCCCTGGCAGTTTTATGGGCTGAGAGAAACACGTTTCCTCTTGGGAACCCAGTACTAACACAACTCTAGAACAACTTAGAAGAAGCTAAACAAGAGCTTAGATACAAAAGTAATAGATAAGGTAGGAAAAGGAAGAAAAACAGTCCTTGTTGGTTCAGTCATTTAGTGATTTTTACTGCATATGTGCATGGCAGAATTCAGTGGGAGAAAATATTGGAATTCATTCATTTTTCTTTCAGATGGTTTTAGGCCTTGTGACTTGAATTGCAAAAGGTAAATTAGTGGGAGACGCATAGATGTTTCATTGCATTTTCTTTCCTAATAGGAGCTGAATGGGCCTTATGGTGTTGGGAAGTGGCTGCAAGGTGCAGACTGGGTGGAGGAGTCCAGATGTGTCTTTGCTGATGTCACACAAGTTCTGGTGTAGATGCTCTAGAGGAGAAGCAGCTTCCCCGGTGACAGTCGGCAATTCCTGGACACATGTTTAACTCCCTCACCTAGAGGTTAGCTGAGAAGGGTGAACTGAAGATCTATCAAGGAGAGTACAAGATGCTGCTCAACATCTTAAAATGCATACAAGCCTCCTCCCTAGAAAGAAAGCTCAGCATCAGTGGTGGAGATTGGCCATGCACGTTACCTGCTTTATGGGCAAATTGCTACATGGAGCTAATACTTCAGACCTGTCTGCATTATCATTTTAACCCAGAGTGCACCAGATGATAACAGGAATGGAAATATGCCATAGCTTACTAGGGACAGATTAAATAAAAACTTCCATCTGGCTTCTATCCTGTGGCCTGTAGCAGCCTTGAAGAATATATTTATCATGGTGGGTGCAGGGCATGGTAGTGGAGAGTTCCAACTGAGTATTTATTGAATTTGGCACAAGTGTTAGTTTTTGTTGGATGTTTGCATATAATTTTATTAACTCAACTTTTACCATTTTCCAATATTTTTGGTTAACATGGGACTTTAAAATTAGCATGCCATCTGCTTTAGATGCTGCAGGACACTTGCTGCCAAAGATGTGGAAAGATACAAGCACGAGATGGGCATATAGTCTTGGAAAAATAAATAAAATATTCAAAATGTCGCATGTCCTATTGTCCCAATGAATTTTCAAAATTCTCACTTTCGGTTTTGGCTAAGAAGCCTCCTAAGCATTTAAATAAATCAATACAAAGTACCTTTGGAGATGCAGGTTTCTGCACAGAGACACCTGTGAGTGCCCATATATTAATATTCCATCTTAAAAAATACTTTGCTCATAGTATATTTTAACAATTTTTGCATAATAATGTTTTACTTTCTGGAACAAATGTTAGCATACCAATAATATGTGTGCTTGTTTGACATGATTGACCTATAAACACCTGCTGAGTCAGTGCACGAGGTCTGGGTAAACTGGGCCCCCAGCATGGGAATGCCTAGCTTTCCTGTGGCACCATCTTAGGTTCAGTGTCCAGAGGGACTTCATTCCAGTACCCTTAGAAACGGTCTCATGCTGTGGACCTTTGTAACTGGAGACACCATTTCTTTTTAGTTTATTTTTACCTTTATTGGTACATTGTATATACACATCATGATCGCACTCAATATTGGGAATTTGTACCAGTATATGACACGAGTTAATTCTCATTTTTCCCATTCCCATACCCACCCCACAGCCTCCACCCCCTAAATACATAAGCTTTGCTTCCCTTTTTTATTACCATTACATTTTTTCTTTACCCCTCATTACTCACACCTCCACTGCATTTCCCTTTGAATATTTTCTATTTCACAATATCTATCATACATTCTAGAATTCATTAACATCTTTAGTTTCTCATACCAGAGAACAGATACAATATTTACACATCTGTGACCTACTGATCTTACTTATTAGTATGTCCTGAAGGTATGTCCATTTGAGTATAAATAATTCAACTTATCATTCTTTGAGGCAGAATAATACTCCGTTTTCTAGAAAAATCACATCTTCTTTATCCAGTCTCCAGTTGATGGGCATTTGGGTTGTTTCCAAGATTGAGCTACTACAAACTGAGCTGCTATGAACATGGGTGCACATATGTCACTATGATATGATTCTTTTCATTCTTTTGTGTATATTCCTAGCAAGGCAATAGCAGAGTTAGATGGGAACTCTAATCCTAGTTTTTTTAGGAGTCTTCACATTAACTTCCATAGAGGTTGTACCAGTCGACATTCCCACTGATAGTGGAGAAGGGTTCCTTTTTCTCTGCAGCCTTGCCAGCATTTGTTGTTGGCTAATTTTGAAACAGCAGCCATTCTTTGTGGAGTGAGATGAAATCATAGTTGTTTTCATCTGCATTTCTTTTTTTTTTTTTTTTGAGACAGGATCTCACTTTGTAGTTCGGGCTGGCCCTGAGCTCACTATGAAGCCCAGGCAAGCCTTGAACTCAGCAATCCTCCTGCCCCTGCCTCCCGAGTGCTGGGATTACAGGAGTGAGCCACCACGCCCAGCACTGTGGTATGTGGTATTGATTGCTGGTGGGCGTAAGTCACCATGCCCAGCATTGTATGTGGTTACCAGGATCGAACTCAGGGCCTTGTGCTTGCAAGGCAGGTGCTGGAACCACTGAGCTAAATCTCTGGTCCGCATCTGCATTTCTTGAATGACCAGTGATGTTGAGCATTTTTTCATGTGCTTCTTGGCAGCTTTTACTTCTTCTTCTGAAAAGTGTGGAGACACCATTTTTATGCTATTTTTCTTTAATGTCTTAGCCACTTTCCCATTGTGGAGGCAAAATACCCAACATCTGCAACTGTAGGAGGTGGTTCACTTTGGCCCATGGCTCAGTCCATGGTGGCTGCTCCAAGGCAGGAACATCATGGTGAAGGGCCTGGTGGAGAGAGGCTCATGCCAAAGCAGCCAAGAAGGGAAGAAGGCTCCAAGGCAGGGTGGCCCAGCACAGGGTATCACAGAGGAGAAACAGTGTATGGTAGGCACCAGCAAAGCAGCAAGCAACAGCAGTGAACCATTTCTGCACCTTATATCCTATCTGGGTTCCACCCTTCGGACCCCAGGTCAGGGCAGCCTTGGTCCTAGCTTTGCTCCACTCACCAAGCCGAGCATCACACACTCTGGATCCAGCCTCCTCTGAAGAACCGAACTATGACCACATGAGGTTTCAGGAGGACATTGAGGGATGAGCCACAGTGATTCTGAAATCTGTGATTTTTTTTTTGAGATAGGGTCTCGCTTTGTAGTTCAGGCTGGGCCTGAGCTCACTGTGTAGACCAGGCAAGCCTCAAACTCAGCAATCCTCCTGCCTCTGCTTCCCAAGTGCTGGGATTATAGATGTGAGCCACCACACTCAGCATTTGAAATCTGTGATTTTAACTACATGCACAACATTCTTCCCCTGGTGGACAAAATGGACTGTCAAATTAGAACTGAATGCTATTCATCAAAATTCCAAATGGAGAACATGTTTGTTTGCTTTACAATGACTATTTAACAGCACTGTGCAAACCCTTTGTGGCAGGACAGCCATAAAGAACTAAACCTTTGTGTATCCCATCTCAACCTAAAGGCCCATGGCTTTCCTTGGTCACCAGAAAACTCTGCACTGATGAGTCTCCCTGGGGAGTGAACACTGTAGAAATCATGTTTGCATTTAGGCTCTGCATGAGGCTTTGTGCTTAAAAAGGTCATCCATACCCTCAGCACCTGCTGACATGTGTGTTTGCTATGTCAGAGAAGCTTCTAGATTTCTACAAACAGCAGCTTCTGGGAAACAAGACTGCTTTAGCCACTCAAGTGACCCTCTATAGTGCGCCCAGCGGGGCCAGGTGATCAAGGAGCAGAGCCATCTTAGAGATGGGCCTTACAGCGCTGTCCTGACCTGACTCACATATCTAGAGAGGTTCACTGAGTGCCTAACTGTTATATTAAATATGCAGCAGAAGTTTTACAGGCTGCCTGTCCTGATGCTTTGATGGCTGTGAGTCTGGAGGGGAATCACTTCCTGGGCCAAGTCTCGTCAGCTTAGTGGCTCTGGAGATCACAGGGCTTCATGCAGCTCTGCCTCAGGGTCCTGGCTTCTCCACCTGCACGTGACAACTCATGGTTTCCAAGAGGGTATTTACCCTCCCAGGGGTGTCCGAAGGGGCCTGAGAAGGCCGATGTGTTACCAACAGGAGGGGAAGAACAACTTCAGGTGTGCCATGCAACTTTCATCCTGGGCATTGGGTGACAGGTGCCACTCATGATGGTGCTGACACATGAAATAAATGTGTGGCACTGGTCAGGCCTGTTCTGACACAGATCACTGGGTTCTGCTTCCTGGCTGCTTTACGATTCTGTGGTGTGATCAGAAACTACAGCAAATGCTTAATTTCTTAACAAAAATGTATCACAGTAAAAAAAAGCTATTTTTCATTCTTTACTCATCCTCCCTTGGAACACATGTGTCCCACTGTTCTTGCCACTTCCTGCAGCGGCTCTGGAATCCTCTTTCTCGAGGGTCTTTGGTGGCATTTCTGTGACTGTCTCAGTGACTGAATTGATTCAAACTGTTGAGCTTTCATAATCAGTTTACTCTTGAGGAAGAGCAGGACTCACATGGTGCCACATCCAGTGACTGAGGTGGACGAGGACACAGTGTCGTGTGTTATGAGCTGCCTTTCTGCTGGGTGGCACTGGGGAGCAGTGGTCACCGTGTTTGTGATCACACCTGGTGAAGACCCTCAGGAGAGAGGACTCCGGAGCTGCTGCAGGAAGTGGTGAAGATGGTAGGATGAATGTGTTCAGAATAAAGGGAAAGACTCTGAGGGGGGTTCAGGGTAAATTGTCTTTTATTAAAATAGATATTTATAAGCTGAAACAGTCATAATATTCTTCAATCACACCCCATACATACATATTTTGGCTCTTAATTGCAAGAATTTAAGACTTGCCTTTGTTCACAACAGTTGTGTTTAATAAAAAATAAAAGGCTTTACTTGTTGTTTTTTTTTTTTTTTTTGAGACAGGGTCTCACTTTGTAGTTCCACCTGGCCATGAGCTCACTATTTAACTCAGCAAGCCTCAAACTCAGCAGTCCTCCTGTCTCTGCCTCCCAAGTGCTGGGATTACAGGCATGAGCCACCACTCCCAGCATTGTGGGGTGTGGTACTGATTGCTGGTGGGCATGAGTCACCGCGCCCTATATCATATCATTGTATGGGGTTACTGGGATCGAACCAGGGACCCTGGGCTTGCTAGGCAGGCAGCAAAACCACTGAGCTAAATCTCTGGCCCTTTAAATGTCATTTTAAATCAACATAGTAGTGACCTTGTTAGCCCAGAAAATAGTAACATTTCCTAAAAAATATCTACATTGATGAAAAGCCTTTTTCCTCTTACCTACAGATAATTTCCATAGTTCTTGGAAGATTTCTCTGTTAGCTAATGTTCAGTGTTCAACTTTGCCCACCGATTTTGTTGAATGATATCAAAGGGGTCAGAACATTATAAAGTGCACTCATATGCGGGTAACTTTTAGTGAACAAACCTTGTAATTTTAAAGGGAATCTTTAATCCTAGTAAATGACACCTGTAGTCCTGGCGCTTTGGGAGGCTGAAACAAGAGTATGTCAATTTTAACCTTAGCCTGGGAAGGTTAACTTAGTGGGATCCTGTCTCAAAATAAATAAATAATAAGTAAGTAAGTAAATAAATAAATGGGATTGAGGATGTAACTCTATGCAAAGGTCCTAAATTCAATACTTAACACTGAAACAAGTGAATAATAAATAAACAAGTAAGAAAGTAAATATAAATAAAAATAAAATAGCTTTCTCAGAACAAAATCAAATGCCCATGTGAGTCTACAACCTGCTAGCGTTACCTCAAATTATTTGAAAGAAACTCAGCATTAATTATCACTATAGAACTAACTGAGACTAAATAGAAGGGCGGGGTGACATTTTCAAAATTAGCCAACTTTGTGTCTTACCATGGGAATATGTGTTGGAAAATCAATCAAGGGAAGAAGAATAATCTCATTGGAAGAATTCTTGAGTCAAAGCCATGAGCACTGGATGCTGGGTCACAGTCTTTCTAGCCACATGCTGGAGGCCAGAAAGAGGAGAGAAGAGCCCACATCACCCAGCAGAACCCTGGACGGCACAGCAGAGAGCACGTCCTCTCCAGCGCAGGGCGGGAGGACACCGCCCACACCAGGCATCTCAGGAAATCACTCTTCAGATTGCACATCCCACTGAACCAATTAATTTTTGTGATGTTCAATTTCGATTGGATTTACTGGGAGATGAGTGGTGATGATGAAGAACTGAGTTTTTGAAAACAAGCGACTTAAGTCCATCCTCTTGGAACTCAGAATACAGATGATCTCTAATGGCTTCTGATTTCACAGCCTAAGTTAGACACTGGGATAACCGGTAGCCCTCATGGTCCAGAATCATGTAGAGACCCTTTCAGGGAAGCCGTATGCCAAAATCTCATTGGTAAAGTCTCGGATTTCCTACATAACTGACTCTGTCAAATGATTCCTTTCTGAATTTTGTGTTAATTAAATTAAAAGAACATCCATATTTCATGAAAAGGCTATTAAAACACATCCCTATTTCTACAATGTGTTAGTGTGAGGCTAGATTTTGTCACACCTTCAAAACAACATGGCCAGCCACGTTGATGTGACCTGTAATTCCTGTATTCAGAGAAGCTGAGACCAGGGGGTCTTGAGTTTGAGCTCAGCCTCCACAGTTTAGCAACTTAGCAAAACCTTGTCTCAAAAGCAGAAAAAAATTTGACCTAGTAAATAATTCCCGCAGAAGGAGGAATGGAATCCATTTGCCTTCAGTTAATCCAGACACTGTAGTGCTTCACAAAAACATAACAATATACCAATTTATGAAGCCTATAATTATTGTAGAAGTGTATATATTTTCACTAAGTAACACAGATATGTGTGTCCGTGAATTCCCCTGGCACAGTATAATAAAGAAGGTTAATCTACTTTCACACAGTTGTTGTTAACACAAAACTGCTTTTCTGGGAAGCATTAGCCACCCAGGGAAAATGGACAGAACTAGAGGAGCCATCATCTTGTTTTATCTACCTGAATGCAATGTTTCTGCTCTTGTATATGGCTTGGGAAGTGTTTTTTTTTTTTTTTTGCACCCCTGGAAAGTCCAGAAAGATGTTGACACTGGAGTCCCTTTGCCCTGGGTGATGTTAGGGTTGGACTTCAGGGTCAGATCATTGTATATTCTGACTCTAGTAAGCATAAGGAAGCTGAAAACTGATTCAAAATCAGTGGATCCTTCATGAATGTCTGTTGACAGCTGAGTGGTAGGAACAACGTGATGTGACGTAGATGCACACAATGGAAAACGTACCAGAATGGAAAACAGTGCTGCCACGTGTCACAACAGGGATGGACCTGGATCATGTTACGGTCAGCGAATGAGGCCACGTGCAGAAAGACAAACACCACATGGTCTCACTTCTCTGTGTGATCTAGAAAGGCCCAACTCAGAGAACTTCAGTACAGGAAGAGATTACTAGGTGGTGGGGGTGGGGAGGGAGGCGCTGGTCAAAGGGTTACGCAGGGTGCGCAAGCTCCAGGGGCCACATGGATGACAATGTGACCATAGACACAGTTTTATAAACTTATTTCCCTTCACAAAGTAGAAGAGAAAAACAAAACTAAAAAGAGAAGAAGAGGGAAGAAGGGGAGGAAGAGGAAGGAAAAGAAGGAAAGAAAGAGGGAGGGAAAGAAGAAGGAGGAAAGGAAGAAGGAAGGAAGAGAAGAACCAAAAAAGGAAGGGAAGGTTGGAGGGAGAAAGCAAAAAGGGAGGAGGAAAGAAGGAAGGGAGGATGGAGAAAAGTAAATATAATTTCTAAGCCAGGAGATGGGTATCATTTCACAATATGTGTCGGAATATTGAGCTGTTCAACTCAAATACGTAAAACCTAACTGTCAAGCTGCGACGTAGCCAGAGTGTCCCCGGATGACACCAGCGTGTGCCATGTTAGTGACGTAAGACTTGGCATGTCCCCGTATTCCTGCCCGTGTGAGATATGTCACCGACTGAGTTTTTCTTTCAAGTTTGGGCTTTACGGCTTAGACATGTCAGCAGTCAGGTGTTTGTGTCTCTGAGACACGCCGAAAGGGAGGCAGCTAAAGATGTCCGTCTGGAAACCGACAGCAGTTCCACGAGGTCCGAGGCCTCCGGAGAAGGGGAACCAGATCGATCGCTGGATTCCATGCTGAAGCATTTCTGGCGTCCCTATGGCTTACCTGCCACTGCTCAGTAAACAGCTTCTGTGTCGCCTTTCTCTCCCTTTACCTCTCGATAAAGTCTCTCACAGTGGCTGGAAGTGAGATTCCCGTTTCTCCCCTGGATGGGCCGAGTGGTGCAGGGGGAAGGCTAGTTTTGTAGCAATGCAGACATACTCGCTTTGTGGACCAGAGCCCAGTGTGCTACCCTGAGACCGGCTGCCTCAGACAGACGCAGGAGAGAAACACCTCTGTCCATCGGACTTGGTGGACACTCACAAACTCCCACTCCTGGAATCAGATACTCTGATTAAAACGAGTGGATGTTAGGACACAAGGCACCTGAAAAACTTCTATTGTCCCTTTCTTAAATTCTTCCATCTTTCTCCTAAAACTGAAGATCATAATGCATTGAGCTGAATTCCTCTTCAGTGTGTCAGAGGTTTGGGAGGAGAAGAGGTCATCTTTGGAAGTCAGGGGAGAGGGTGGTCGGACAGGGACGCCGGACAGTGGTTCTGCCCCCCTGCCCTGCAGTGGGGGATCGTGGAGGGTAAAGATCGGTCAGAAGTTGGGAGCCAGAAAGTGACCTGAGAGGGACTGCGGTCAGCACTGCGAACTCTGCTTCCCAGCTCTTCGCGGATTCATAGGTAGATTGGGCTCCATTATCCTCTTGCAGGTGGTTGGCTGGAGCCAATGGCTGGTTCTGGCTAACAGGCTTTGAGCAGAAATGGTGCAGTGGTTACAGGGAAAGCAATTTTAATTCTTCTCAATCCTGAATTCCCTTGCTCTGAGGTGCCAGCTAACAGGGCCTTACGTTTCACATGGTGAGGCTGTCAGCTGCCGTTCTTCCAAGCCTCGGGCGGGCTAGAGCTGCCCGCCACAGCACATGGGCAGAGCACTGTGAAGGCAGGTGAGCTTCGGTGCACGGAGCCACTGGCACTGTGTATGTGAGTGTGTGTACATGTGCGTGTATGTGTGTGTGGGGTAATGTAAATCAGTCTGAAATGTCCCAGTGTGGGGACAGGACACACTGGATACCCTGAACTTGTAACGAGTTTGCAGGGAAATGGCTATGGCCGTCTCACAGGCACAACATGAAAATGTCTCCAGAGTCTTCCGGGAAGAGATGGCTCCCAGCCCTGTGCACAAGTTGATTGTGAGACCGGACAGAGCTGCTTCCTGAGCAAGTGGCTGGGTGTTTCTTGGGGAGGGAGAGAGATTTGTGCGGTAGCTATGGTTGGGGTCCCACTCGACATCTCACATGTGAGCACATCCTGAGTTGCCAGACTCTCAGGTTTAGATCCCCCTCCAGGTGTGAATAACTCCTAAAAATTTGTGACCATGATGAAGATTGAAATAATAAATGCATACACACACCCGCCAGAAGGCTCTGATAGACATTTTCAACATCATTAGTCTCTGTCTTAGTTCCTTTCCTATGAAATAAAAGTCAGAAACCCCACCAGGAACTCTTTGTCAAGAGTTATTTTCTAATGTTTAAAACAAAAATTGGGAATGTGTGACATTTTTTTAGGCAATTTGGGTCAAATAATCTTAAGGGCGTCTAAAACCAAATGCCTACAGCCACCTGTAGAAAACTTCTATCTTAGCCACTTCTACTAACCAGGGATGCTGGTTTTTCTGTATTTGTGTTTGGCAGGTGGCTTTGGAAAGTTTGGCCTCCTCTCCCCTCGAGGTAAAATGTGCTCCTGGTTTTGCATTTCCTACCATTTGAAAACGGTGCATCCACCCGGATAGCACCACCCCTTCTGGTGAGGCCGCCTTTGTTTTGTTGTGGAGGTTGGACACAGCTTGCTCCCTGTCAGGCCACAGCCAGCAGAGAGAACAGTTCAGAAATGTGATGATGGAGGGAAACGTCCTCTATCTGATATAAGGAGAAATTGTCTCCTGAGGCCTCTTTCCCTGAGCTGTGCTGCCCTTCAAGGCTTTAGCTCTGCTGTACAGTGGACTCAGAGCACAGTCCTGTGGGGTTTGCAGGGTGGATCAGTGTCTGTGTCCCTCTTCTGGGCTGTGATGATCTGTCCCAAAGTGAAAGGTAGAATCAGGACCCACCAACATACTGCAAAGGGTTCACCCAATATGCTCATGAAGGGTGACACCGTCTCACCTAGATCTGAGGACAGGTTTCTCCCCTTGCTGAAGGAAATGCATTTTGGAAGGTTCACACCTCAGAGAAGAAGCATCAGGCCCAAAGGGCACAGCTCAGAACTGTGTAGGATGAGGCTGGGCTTCCAGGCCAGAAGGACCTAGGCTCCCACTTGTGGCTGTCGAGTGCACAGGTGTGGAGGGTCTCAGGCAGGTGTGGTAGCCCTGAAGGGGCAGCAGAGGGGAGGCATTTAGGAGCAGAAGAGGAGACAGCAGGGAAGCCTAGACAGGCCAGAAGGAGACTCGGTTTCACATCGAACAACTCACCAGGTGAGACAGAGTGAGCGAGGCTGGGTGGAGAGCATGGAGCCCCCCACTTCCACAGGTATGACAGGGGCAGTGGCAGAGCCTCGGGCTGGGAGTCCCTTGGTCTCCAGGCCAAAGAGCCTCTTTACAACCAGCCTATTACATTCCTACTCCAAGTATGAGATGGTTTCTTACCTCTAGAAGTTTTTAGATATTGCTTTTCACTGCTCAGAGTTACAAGGGTCTTATTCGGGGCATGTTCTCTTATGTCCTAAATGCTTGTGGAATGGTTGAATATTAAAGGGAGGCAAGAAGGGCTGCACATTAATATAAGTGGGTTGGATTATGAGGGACACTGAGGAAAGGTCCTGCCCATGTGCAGGTGGCATTGAGCCATCCAACATTTAATTCACCCCTTGAAAACTTGCTTGAAATTCACCCAGCGGCATTGGTCCAAAGCAAAACTACACTCCTGTCCGATGAATAAGCACTCAACAGAGACCTCAGATTTATAAAAATAGCGAGCAGGGCATGAGGATGACTAGTAGAGCCCCAGCTGCTCAGGAGGTAGAAGCAGGAGGGTTGCCAGTTCACTGCCAGCCCAGGCACCTAACCGAGACCCTGTCTCACATCAAACCAAACACAACACAAAATAAACCAGAAATGACAGGGAGGCAGCTCGGTGACTCCGGTGTTCAATGCCCAGTGCTACACTAAAAAGAAAAACTGATGATGGTGATGATGATGACAATTAAATTTCACTTTTAGCTGTGGATATGATACAGGTATATGTGGATTAAACATCTCAGCTCCATGCTAACTTCATATATGCACGAAAGATAAGATTTACAGATTACTAAATGAGACACGCATCCAGTGAGATGTAGCAGGGGTTGGCTCGAGGGAGTAAGAACAACTCAGTGGTTTGGGACTGAAGAAGCAGAAGAGAAACAGGCTCGCAAGGAAGGAGCAGAGGCAGCTCTCGTGCCACTGGGGGCCGCGGGTCCTTGCAGACGGTTTTGGTGAGCTGTGCTGGAGGGAAACAGCAGAGCTCTGAGCGGGAGGCTGGCACGGGCTGGGGCGGGGGTCTCTGCGACCCGGTAGCTTTGTGCAGAGCACTGAGCTTGCCCACCCGCTCTCCTGTGGTGGATGTAGCTAGCGGCTCCTCTGATTTAATATGAGCTGCTAAAGAGAATCATTGCGTCTCAACCGCATTAGCATCGCACTAAAAATGCTCAGCAGCCTGTCAGAGCTGCGCCTGTCACCAGGACCCTCTGGTGACTTACGTTTCATGCGGTATCTGAGCATCTTATTGTAAAAACAAAACTAAATGACCTCCGTGCAAACACAACCTGCTTTTAGGCCTTTCCACTCTCTCGGGAAGCCGCGCTGAGGGTCCAGGCCCCTGTGCTGCTGACTCTGGCTGAACAGCTCAGGATGAGATACTGGCTGGGAAACCGAGCATTTTGCGCTAGCAGATGGGGTGTGTGGCCATTTTTGAAAAGGAACAAATGTATGAATTTAATTAGAAAGGGATTTGACAGTTCCTTTTCTTTGGTTGCATAATTTTGGAGACAGTTCGGATAAAGTGCAAGTAAAGATAGGGGGCTGTGATGGTTCTTTTCATTTATTTTCTGATCTCTGTGCTTTCCCCCATCAAGGGCCTCACGTATGATACTTATGCAACCCTTCTTCCACATTTATAATGAAGGCTGGTTACCCCGCGATTCCACCAGCAGGAGACACTCTCGCAGACACACTGTGTTCCTGGTTGGGAACAGAGACGGCGCCCCCAGGGCCCTGAGAGGCCGGCAGCCTGGGGAGCAGGGGAAGCAGGTCTGAGAGGCCGGGCGCAGGGCAGCGCTGTGCAGGCGGCTTCTCGGACAGTCTCCGCTGTGCCATGCAGTGAGGGCCGTGGCAGGACAGATGGCTGAATCTCAGTCCGATGGATGATATAGATAGGCAAGTGCTCCAGACGGGCCTCGGGACAGGGCATTTGGGGAGCTGCTGGCCGGGGCTGGAGCAAGTGGCAGGAGCCCAGGTGCCTGCACCCCTGCAGGTGCCCGGTGGGTGCCCAGCTCTCTGGCTGGGTGAGACGGGGCATCCTAGATAAGGTGGGTGAGGAGGCAGCACCATGTCTTCATGAGCCACCTTCCTGTTCAGTGGCTCTCGGCAGCAGCAATCACCCTGAGAGGGGGGACTTGTCTGTTCAGAGAGGAGGGTTCATAATAATGTGTCTCACATTACTATGTGAGACATTAAATGTGATGCATTTTAAAACTTTAAACAATCACTTTATTTGTTCATACCCTTGAAATTATGAGGTAAATCATTTTAGGTATGCAAATGAATAAAAATGTACAACTTTGAAAGCAATTTTATATATATATATATAAAATTGTGATTTTATTGGTGCATTTTAGATTTACATAATGATTTACATACTTCCCTATTCATCATAGGGAATTTGAAGCTTTATATGATGCATCTTGATTCCTTTTTTTCCCCATTCTTTCCCTTCCTGTTGTTATTTACAGAAGGCCCATTTCCATTTTTCCTTCTCTTTTTCATTTTTTCATTTCTCTCCCTTCCTTCCCCCCTCCTCTCTAGTTCTCCCTTCCTACTAAATGATTGTTTTCCTCATTTCACATTGTCTTTCATACATTTTGGTCCCTATTCACTTTTTCAGTTTCTTACTCCACAGGGCCAGTGTGATATTTGCACAGGTGTGTCCGGTTTATTTCACTCACAAGTATGTTCTCAAGGGGGATCCATTTAGCTACAAATCTCAAGTTTATCCTTCTTTATGGCCGAGTAGTACTCCATTGTATAGAAAAACCACCTCTTTATTTGTGCATATACTTTTAAATACTGTTTATTAACTGATAATGCATGATGTTTGAAATTTAGCAGTTATTTTTCATGAAGCAGAAACTATATTGCTATAAAATAAATAACAAGACATTTATTTCATTAAATCATTTGTTACATTAAAATAATGCATATCAGTCTTGAATACAAAAGGGAAGTTTGGGTCAGTGGAGAGATCTTCTTTTAATACTATGACACTTTATTGTCTACTGTACAGAATGTGGTGTTTTGGTAAATGTGTTTCCTCCAAATCCTAAGAATACTTATTGTTGTTCTAAGTTTAGAGACAACAGACTTCCAACAAAAAATTATAAAAAGGAGAAAAGCATTCAAATGATGTAAAAAACAATGACATGGCAGGAGACATGTTTCATAGTCATCACTACCTCTGACTGAACATGAGTAATGTGAACATGTCTGTGTTGGATTGTGTGTGCATGCATGTGATGTTTCTTGAGCATGGAGAGAAAGGAGAAATACACACACACACACACACGTGTAATTTTTCTTGTAGGAAATGTTAAAATGATTTGCACCGTGTGTGGAGTTGTATTCAGTCTTGGACAAGAGGTCTTTAAACATAACTCCAAAGCAGAAACTGTTGAGAAAACATTTCACTTTATACTGATACCTCCCTAGGAACAAAATTCAGCACCTCAGGCAGCAAAGTGCACCTTCAAATACCAAAATGCAAATCAGCTGGCAAGTCTGTGAATCGCAGCTCACCAACATCTCTGCAAGGGGCTCGAGATGTCTGATTTAGTGAACCAGAAATGGACACAGGCAGGAGCAAAACACGCAGAGGAGCCACTTCCAGCAGGGAGAGAATAACCCAATCTGCGCGTTCTGGAGGATGCCCAGTAGCTTTCCCCAAAAAGAGGATGCAGATTGCTGCCCATCACTAGGGTTCAAGTTCCCGAGATGCTCAGAGCCTCCGGTTTCCTCTGACGGGTCCCGTGTTCCCTAGCTGCAGGTGGTGCTGAGAGCGGCCTTCACCCTCTGGCAGCAGCAGCAGGATGAGTGAGATCTGTGTTAGGAACCCACGTGCGTTTATGGGGGACCACAGAGTCCAGCGAGGTTCACCAGGGACCCCAAGGCAGGCAAGTCTCCAAGTGACAGACCTGTCTGCGGGTGAAATGAACCAAGTGATCAGGATCACCCTGGCGTTTCTTTCCTGATCCATCACCCTCCTGAAGAACTTCCGAAATAAATAAGGACTTCATTATGACCTTGACAATGACCTAAGGTTGTTCTGTCAGATAAGGAGGTAGAGACAGCAGGTTCTGCTGCATGTTCTGCTCATGTGTGTATCCAGATACACTTTCTTCAAAGCTGTGTGGAAACTTGTGTACAAAACCATTACAAGTGTGATGCACATATTCTTTGATATATCCACTCTGTATTAAAAAATTAATGAAAAGGAAAAATATAAGAATATGTAGAAAATTTAGCCAGTAAAATATTACTTTCTTTTTTCTAGTACCAGGAATCAAACTCAGGACCTTGTGCTTGCAAAGCAGGCATAGTACCACTGAGCTACATTCCAGGCCCAGTAAAATATTCCTCATAGGGCCCTCAAAATGGAAATAAGTTATCTCAAATACTCTACCATTCCACATGTATGGAGTATAAATTGAGGCATGGTGTGGACAGGTATCAAATGGTTTTATAAAATTTAAATTCTGGCATGAGAAGTAGCATGATAAATGAAAATAAGATTTCAAAATTATATAGAGTTTTCATTTTACAAAAATAGGTAGCAATTCTAAAGCTTTATTGAGATTATGGATATTTGGTTAGTATTGTAATGTTTTTCACTTTTCCATATTTTAAACAATCAAGTTTTGCCAAAGTAATTTAAAGTGATTTTCCAAAATACACAGCTTGCTATATAAATGCAATTTGTTAAACTAGAAAAGATATATGTTTAAAATGAAGCATATTTATCCGAGAAATTCTGTGGGAGCTAAACGCAGCCATCTGAAGGAGCATGGAGGAAACCACTTTGGTGACTGTGGCCTGTTTCTGTAATTTGCTGTTTGCTGGGAAACAGCTTCTATTGTGGAGTTTATAACTAGCAATATCCAACAAATGGCCCAATTTTCTAATGCAAAATATTCTAAGGTGGTTTCTTTACAGTTTCACAGATGTTCTGGTTTCAATTTTCACATGCATTCCACTCTCTTTCTTCTTCTTATGGTTTTTGAAGAGGGCCATCTCCATCCAATAATTTGTCACCATGATAGCAAAAATGATTTTAAAAGACTACCCCAATGTAAAGTTCAACTTTCACTTAATTTTCAGTTACTCAGTTACCTGTCTCTCTCCTCCTTCTTCTTCCTTTCTCTCTTTCAATGCTGTCTTGCTGCATAGTTCAGACTGGTCTTGAGATATGTAGCCCAGGCTGGCCTCAGCTAGTAGTGGTGATCCTCCTGCCTCAGCCTCCCAAGTGCTGGAATTACAGGTGTGTGCCACCATGCCTGGCAACTCAGTTATTTCTGACAGTGCCTGCGCTGGTTAATATTTTTCCAGTTCTTGTGAGAGAAGAAATGCTCATTAGAAACAGCAGGACTCTTCAAGAATATGGAAAACAATTCCACGTTTGCATAATGATGTTAAAAATTAAGGATTAGGCTGAAAATAACTCTGCTTTTTGGCTTAGCTTCTGGTTGGGTCGTTAAAGAATGGTGTGCCACTGACAGGCAGATCCACCTGAATTTCAGCCTGCTCAGGTTGGAGCTGAATACTCACAAGGGATGGAAGTGCTAGCGATCTGTTGTCCCAATGGCAGGGCAGAGTGATTAGAAAGGTGAGCTAAGGATGGGAGAGCAGGGACAGATGGCTGCAGTGCAAGCAGGTGGCCGTGCCATGCTGCTTGCCTCCTGGGGACCCAGAGTTCTTCTCATCTAACTTGGGTTCAGTCCACCAACCAGTGGCCACCGCCAGGCTGAGCCTGTCTGTCAGCCGAGCCCCTGAGCTGCCTTTCAGCCCTTAGAGGGTTCACTGGTCAAGCAGCAGTGAGCAGAATCAGTTTCTGCTTTGCAGACACATTGTTTGCGTGAAAACATCACCTGCGTTCTGCGTGCGTGCCTACGTGTGCGTGACCCCGTGCCTTTGTGAGTGCAATGCGCCTGTTTCACTCATTCCCGTGGATGGGTTTCCACCTCATGACATGACATCCTGCCGGTGGCGACGTTAGAAGTCTTCGTCTGGTGACGAGTCTTTGAGGAAGAACTGAAGTCTTCCTGCTTTCTCATGGATTCGTGAAGTAGGAGACTATTTTTCTCCCTCTTTGCTCCAACCTCCTCCTTTTATATGGGGTCCTAAGGAGGAAATCCCAGGCCTGTGCACAGAGCTATGTCTCTTGCCCTTTTCTAAATTTTAAGTTTTGAGCCAAGGTCCCATCAAGTCACTAGGTTGCCATGCTAGTCTCCTGCCTCAGTCTCCCAAAATGCTGGGCTTATAGGTGTGAGACAGTGTACCTGCCTCTCTCCTCCCCTTTGAGATCACCTGCTGAACAGGTTCTCTGAAGACTCAAGAAACGCACAACTCTGGGGCTTCTCCATCCATAGCGAGCTGACCACAAGTCAGCTGTCCACACAACAGCTCCCGTGGCTGGGGCAGCTGAGGGGCTGTGCTGTGTGTGAGGAGCCGCTTCCATGTGGCAGTGACGTGTCCCTCCCTCCACTCCTGCCCTGCGCGTCCCCGCCCAGAGGCCTGCCTGCCTCACGTCTGCCCAGTGATTCTCAACAGCTGGCTGGGCAGTGAACAGGGGTCCTGCGGACCTGGAGAGCTTGGCGACGGGGAGATCTTAGCTCTCACACCCCTTTTCAGTGGCTGAGTCCTGTATACATGGTAGAGAGTGAGCGTGTCTGTGCTCACTGGACCCAGCGCCTTGCACAGAGCTTCCTCCTCAGCCCTTTTTAGTATTTTCTCTCGAGACAAGATCTCACTAAATTGCTAAGTTTCCCAGGCTCAGCTTGAACTTGAGACCCTACTGCCTCAGCTTCCTGGAGTGCTGGGAGCACAGGACACCATTATGTGCTCTCTCTTTACTGCACTCAGATGGGAAGCAGAAGGCTGTGCTACAGAGGGATGTGCTGAGTTCTGCCGAGACGCAGGGGACGCTTGTGAGCTGAATCCATGGTGGAGACCCGGCCTGAATGTGACCGGCCTGCGGGGACCCATTGCCCAGACTGAACCCCCTTCTTTCCTTCCCAAAGGACCTGTCCCCCTCTTTCTTCATCTGTTTTCCCAGCACATCTTGGGGGAACTGGACATACAGTTGGGGTAGCATGTAAGCGACATTCCACACTGTTTGTGAGGTGCCATCCACAAAATGTCTGCGGAGCCCTGGAGCG
>PVIC010005623.1:0-57110 GCA_004025085.1 Thryonomys swinderianus | reverse complement strand
CTTTCCATATGGAACTCTTAAGGGCTGGGATGTAGCTCAATTGGTTCCGTACCTACCTTGGAACTCTAATTAATGGTGTATCTTTGAATGTTGTCCATTATGTACATGAATATTGTTTATTTTTTCAATTTTTTTCCTTTCTTGTCTTTAGACGATATAATTTCTGTTGACCAGTCTTTCAGTTTACTCAGTTATTCGTTAGAACAACATGTTTATATTATACTAGGACTGTTTTCTGTTTAAATTTGAGGCCATATCTCAGGTTTCAAAGTACAACAGACATCCATGATAATAAGATTTATTAATATTAACCATATCATATCACAATTTCAAAATAACATGAAAAAACTTAACCTTAATTGCTTTTGTAAGTATAGTGCCTAATATATTATAGATATTAGATGAATACATGCCAACAAATGGTATAACTAAATGGTAAAACTTATCAACCCTGGGCAAGTGAGGAGGGATGAAAGATCACAGGAAGGACGAGAAAGCCCTATTGGAAAGGGCATTCCACTTGCCACTTGCCCACCTTGGAGGAGAACCTTTCATCAGCTTCCTATGGCTTCCGTGGCTCCTTAGGGAGAAGAAGCAGCTTTGTCTGTGAGGCTTTGGCCAGTGAGGCTTTGGCCCATCCAGCTCCCCCTCTCCCTGGACACGCCCTGCTGTGAGCACTTCAGGGCTGGGACGCGCACATTCCCCTGCAGACCAGAGCTTGTGCAAGATCACTTCATCTTTTCCTCTTCTTGCTTCCTGGCCACTAGATGGTTTGGAAGAGCTTGCTTACTCCATCAACTCTGCCATCTCAGCCCCTGAGAGAGGCTACCTGTTTCCTGGGAATTCACTTCTTACTCCTGAAAATGAGAGTAAGAGAAGTCATTCTTGAGTAGTTCATCCAGTTGCTTTAAAACCATAGCTGCTCTTTCTAAAACTGGGATATGCTTTTGGTGTGATTCTGCCTGGACCTGAGAGTGGGAAACATCACATAATTAGAAAATGCCTACTTGGCAGCAGTTGGAAGCCCAGGAGAGTTCCTTCCCAGCCCAAACACTGGCCAGAGAGACCATTCTGCCGAAGTACATGGCATTGGCTTGGGCTTTTATGGACTGGAATGGGTTACTCTGAAAGCCTACAGAACATTCTCCAGTGGACACTCAGTAATAGTGCATTAACCAAACTGACCCTCTCTTCCCACAGTCTTCCTCCCGCTCTGGCTTTTTCTGATACACAGTCTAGAGGAAGAGCACGAATCATGGTGGGATCAGGGTATGTGTGGCAGTCACCTTCTTACCTTCTGGGGGGGAACGTTTGTCATGCTTTGCTATTTTCTCTGCTGGGGCATTTGTAATGGAGACCCACTGTACCCTGGGGCTCTCTTGGTTTGTGAAGCTCAAATTAAAATGCCAGCTCCTCTACAGTATTAAATTATTGCCCACCCACCTCTCCCCAACTCTCCCATCCTGTTACCTTCTGTCCTTTGTCCTCTTTTCCAAGTAACTGGTTATCTCAAATTCCATTGGCAAAGAGTCTGGAGAAGTGAGTTCCTGTGTTTTTGAATGCTTTTGCTGCCTCTGGCACCCTGGGTCTTGGAGCAAGTGTCAAGGGCAGAGGCAGCCGTCTAGCCAGGTGATGGATCAGACCATTTCCAAGCCATGGGGACAGCATGGTGGCTGAGCCTCTATCCCCAGAGTCGTGTCAGTGCAGTGTGGACAGGGTTGTGAGTGTCCCCCCAGGACATCAGCAGTGGTAAAGCCAGAGATGGCAGACGGCTAAAGACCCTGTGAAACAGCCCAGGAAGCCCTCTTTGGGTCACACACTGAGAAGTAAGGAAAAGGGCAAAAATTCCAGTGGGTCAACATCATAAAGCTCTGCTACTGGGAATGTTTAGTTATAAGAGCTAAAAATGAACCTTCAGTGGAAAAGTCCCCTGTTCTTTCTGTTCCTTACTCCAGCCAGGCCCGTGATCAAATGATGCCTCTGAAATTTCAGATCATAGCATCACTGGAGAACTGAAAGTTAAAACATAAGAGCTTCCCTTTCCAGATTCTTCCTCGGAGTGGACTGCATGAGGAGATGTCTGTAAGAAATTGTGGCTAAGTATCTCAGACAGGAAAAAAAAATGCACTTTAAATTGACACATCAGTCCAAACCGCTGAAGTTATAACTCTTTTTTTTTTCTCTTCCCTTTCCAGCAGAATAGTAAAACAGACTTGTTATTGGCAGCCCATTAGTGCTAAGGAGAGGCGGTCTCCAGCATGACATCAGTCCGCCGCTTGACCCAAATCTAGTATTTCACCAAAGCCTTATGCTGCTGGCTTCCCAACAGCGCAGAAGACATACACGGGGGAGAGAGGAGAGAAGGCATAAATAAGATACAGATTGGAGACTTTTTGATGTGTTTAGCACATTTTTGTGACTTCCTTTAATACCACAGGCCTTGCATTCTTCCAGCGTTATGAGAACAAAAGACAAGCCTTGGTTGGGAGAGGGTGGATGGGAAGGAAGACCCATTCAGTAAAAACTTCTGTTTGCCTTGTTAGCATTTTAAAATTCTGGTCTAAAGGGAAGGTGAAAATGGAAAGAGAAGAATGGCTCACCCAGCCCAGGAACTTCAGATATAAAACGTTCCTTCATTAAATCCGTTGTTTTTAAATTCATAATTGAACTTAAATAAAGAACAACCTATAGGCAGCTGTTTCTAATATCGAGTCCCCACCGCACATGAAAGACGCATTTATTCCTGTAGCAGCCTTCCTACCCTTGGGTGTTATCAGCTGAACATGTTTTGAACCTACCTAATGCATTTGAGGTAGCTTGGGTTTATTTTTCTTTCAATAAAATAAATGGTTTTGTAATTAAATTTCTGCACTGCCTGCGCTTAATGGTTACATTGACAAGTGCTAATGTATGGCAAGAGAATGAGTTTGAAATGAAACATGCTGTTTTCGAATCTGCAAGCAATTTTGCAGTGGGGCAACCAAACCCCTCGTGCCAAGGAAACATTTTCATTAATCTGCCCAGTGCGCCCCTGCCCGCTCCACCGGCCGCATGAGGACACGCTGGAGCTCTCCTGGTGCCACCCCCCCCCTTCGCCTTTTTCTAAGAAACACACACACACACACACACACACACACATACGCGTGCGCGCGCGCACACACACCATGAAGCGAGCCGTTGTTTGAAACCGTTTTGTGGTCTCTGGCAGGCGGGCCTTGGAAACTCGCTGACTTTCCACCTGAAACGGTGCAGCTGTCTCTCTCCTCCGAAGGTTCTGTCCGCCTCAGTGTTTCAGTCCTGGGCAGCTGGTCAACAAGAAAAGCTGTCCCTCTATTTTCTTTTTCTTTTTTTTAAGTTTTCTTCCCCTCTAGCTAATTTACTTTTGAGTAAATCTCCTCATAGAAAATAGAGAACAGCTATTACCTATCTGGCCTCGCTGTGTACAAACAACTCGAGGCCCCGGCCAAGGAGGCCGCCGGCCTTTGAGCCTCACACGTTCTAGACGGTTCGTGAACGAACGCCTGGATTGGTGAGCGCGGTCCTTTGTGGCACCACTTTCCTAGGGGGAAAGCAGTTCCGGGACCCGGCCTCTTGACCCGTGGCCCGTCCCTTCCCAGAGGCCTAAACACTAGACGGATGGATGCCTTCCAAGCGGGCAGCTGCTCTGGAGCCTGCAGCGCCCCTCATCAAAGGCAAGAAATGGTTCCCAGGCCCACGGGCTGACTGGGCCCTGCAGAGACGGGGAGCAACGTGGAGCCTCGGGTTCCTCGGCTGCCCACAAGGTGCATGACTCAGCGCTTTCCCCCGGGCGGGTGGAGAGGCGCCAGGGCGCTGCGCGAGTGAATGCTGACTCACCGCCAGGGCGGCCAGGATCACAGGCTGGCCTGCCTGGCAGGGCTCTGCCCCGCTCGCTTTGTCCCAGGACAGGGCGGGGCGGCGGGAGAGGCTTCTGTGTGGCCCTGGCCTCCATGAGTTTAGGGCAGTGGGAGACAGGAGATGGCTGCACATGCGACTCCAGGATCCTGAGGAAGGATCTCCGCCCCCCTCAAAAATCCCTCACCATTTGCTAAGTCCCAAATTGCCTTGAACGGGAGATGAAATCTTTAATTTCTCCTATAGGGAAGAGGCTTGGATGCCGAAGTCCTCAGGAAGGAGACACAGGATTCGGATCTCTGCCCGGGTCGATGGAGGGCAAAGTCACGTCCATCAGGAGAGTGATAAAGAAAGAACTAGGGGTAACTCGTGTCTGAGCGTTAAGAGAGAGATCTCCGCAAAGGAGGCAAAGCAGTGGGAGACTAGTGTCGGAGCCAGCAGGCACCTTCACTGCAGCCCTAAGGAGAAGCCTGAAGGTCCTTGACTAAACAACAGCTAGTAGGTTTATGGAAGAAGTTCAGAATTTCACCCAGGGCACAGGGGCAGAGAGGTCCGTGTCCGAGGACGAGGAGCAAAGAGGACGTGAGTCAGGGCCTCCCCTGCATCTGCGCTGGGGTCCTGGGGAGGGCGAGACCCCAGCGCGCAAGTCCCTACAGCAGCGCTCTGCCTGCCACGAAGGCTCTGCTAGCCGCTTCCCTGTGTGACACTAGAAACTACAGCCGGTGAGCGAACAGCGAGTCTCACTATGGGCCAGGCTCGGGGCTAGGCTCTTCCAGGGTCCAGGCCTAGCGAAGGCCAGGGCTGCTCTCTCCGGGATGAAGTACACACTGTGTGACCTCAAAGCACGGAGTGAGCTGGGCCAGGAGGAGCAGAGGACTTCAGGGAAGAGCTGAGCCTGGAAAGAATTTCAGAGGGGCAGAGGGGACCAGGTAAGCGGACAACATCACATGGAATACGAAAGTACAAGTTGTCCCCACAGGGCGGTGAGTAGTCCCGAGTAACTGGTGGGCAGGGCGAGAGCCTGTGGGCTGCAGGGTGGATTGGGTAGTGTGTGTATTTACAGGTGTTGGCGGGGGTGGGGAAGGTGGAAGGAAGGAACTAAATGGTTCAGTAGGGCTGCACTGAGGGCCTTGATCAGCCCGCCAGAGGCTGTGTTCTGTTTGGTAGACAATAAGTACATCCTGAAGGTATGGGGGCCTTGAGGATGGGTTTGAGGGACAAAGGGTGACTCTGTGATCTGCCTCGCCCTAGCTGATCACTGGTGAACACTGGGAGCTGTAGCAAGGGTGGGACAAGGCGGGAAGACATTGTACGCAGTGGACAAGAGGCTACTACTGCAGCGGCCCGGGGTAAGAGAGAAGGAGCCTCGAGGACAGAGCGTAGACGCTGGGCGGCCCGTCTGATGTGCTGGGAGGAAGAGAACTGCCAGTCAGTAGTAGCCTATCTCCAGCCCGGGAAGATGACCATGGTCATGGCAGACAGGGACCTCTGAGAGGGAGAAAAGAATACGACACTTCCAATAGGGTGCGTGACTTCAAGTTCCTGGAGGTGACTTGTATGAAGGACTACGCCGAGGACAGAAATCGACCAAAACAGGAGGAAGACAGAACTCTGGGGACTATCAGCATGAAGAAGTGCCACGCCATCGGACAAGAGGGGTCAGCAGGCTCGGAGCTGGGCTGACAGAGCAGAGGAGCGATCTGAGAGAAAGGCTAGGACACGTTTCTGTGCCTCAGCAAGACCCAAGAACGGTGGGTGCGGAGGTGCTGAGCTCAGACAACGAGAGGACCATGGCTATTCCTGGGGAGGAGTCCTAGTGGAAGAGAAGTTGGGAGGGGCATGGGAGGCAGAGGCAGCAGGAGGCACGTCGGACATGGCTTTCACGAGGTGTCACAGTGATGTGCGGAAGGAAAGCTTTCTTGGGGAGATGGGCTCTTGAGCCGTACTCGAGTAGGAATCAGGAGAAGGGGACTACAAAGGTGCCATGGAGGAACTCTGATAGAGCTAGGCCCTGGGAGAGGCAGAAAAGCCTTGGCCTTGAGACACAGCCAGGAGGAAGGCATGATAGCGGAGAACCTCTGGGGTAACGGCAAGGGGCAGAGAGAACGTTGGCTGTCCCTCAGGGAAGACAGTGAGCTTCTGCGCTGAGCACCAGGGCCGGTGGGGGCAAAGATAATGGCGGGGGGTGGGATTGAGAGGTGAGGCAGGCAGGGAAAGGGAGGAACATCACGCATGCTCAGTTGTCCGGAGAAACCGGCAGAAGATGGGTGCTTAGCCTGACAGCCGCTGTCTTCTTGGTCATCACACTGGTTGAGTCTTTCAAGTCTGTGTCAAAGCAGACACAGAAGCAAAGAACACGGTCTGGGATTTCTCTGGCGCAGATGGCACTGGAGCTGCTGTGGGAAGCTGGAGATAAGGAACCTGAAGGACAAACCAGGGAGAAATTTGCAGCTTGAAGATTTTTTATTGACATTATGGACTTTGCCTTTAAGACTCAAAAAGCCTTGTCTTAGGCTGAAATTTGAAGACTAAATTTCAAAGAGTTTCAGTAAGAAATATACAACTTCTGCCAGAGAGAACTGTGAAGTAGGAGTTAGAAAACTCCCCTGGTAGATTCTCCCTCTCCTAGGACATTTCTTTGTTGTGATCTGGACCCACAGCCCCGATTTTTCACCTTGGTACTCCTGTCTTTCTCCTCATCAAAACAAGGCTGATTACAAAATTCTGTAGTTACTTGCCTTCTCACAGCTGTAAAACCAAATAAAGCTAATTTAGCTATAACTTCCTTGCTTTTTTGACTTGCTCTGGGTGTTCAATGGGATTGTCAAAGCTAAAGGCACACTAAAACATTCTACCCGTGGGTCGGAGGGTTAGCTCAGTGGTTCCGGTGCCGGCCTTGCAAGCGCAAGGACCTGAGTTCAATCCCTGGTAACCACATATAATGCTGGGCGTGGAGACACGCCCACCAACAATCAACACCGCATACCACAATGCCAGACGTGGTGGCTCACACCTGTAATCCCAGCACTCGGGAGGCAGAGACAGGAGGATTGCTCAGTTCGTGGCGGCTTGCCTGGGCACCATAGTGAGCTCAGGGCCAGCCTGAACTACAACGCGAGACCCTGTCTCAAAAAGTAAAAAAAAAAAAAAAACCATTCTACCCAGTTTAGCTTTGAAAATTAAGTGCTATAAGAGCTGTAGCCAGGTGTGCACTTAATACATGGATGGAGAATCCTGGTGTAGAGTAAAAGTCTCTCCAGCACTCAGTCTTTTGTGAGAGGGAACATCTGAGTCTCTGAGAAAGAAGAAACAGTTGTGCCATAGTCGCCATCTGTTGTGACTCATCTTACCATTTAGAGGCAGGAGGATTACTGAGTTCCAGGCTTGCCTGGGCTACGTAGTGAGCTCAGGGCCAGCCTGAAATGCAAAGTGAGACCCTGTCTCAAAAAAAAAAAAAAAAATCACAGATATGTAAATATTGTATATCTTTTTTCTGGTATGAGAACTTGTAGATGTAAATGAGTTCCAGAAGGTATGATAGATTTTGTGAAAAAGGAAATACTCAAAGGGAATGTAGTGGTAGGGGACAGTAATGAAGGGAAAGAATAAATATTATTTGGAAAGAAAAAGAAAGCACATGTATATAGGGGTGGGGGGGTTGTGGGGTGGGTAAGGATATGGGTAAAAATGAGAATTAACTTGTGTCATAAACTGGTACAAATTCCCCAATGTAGAGTGTGATTGTGAGCTGTATGTAAAATGTACTGATAAAGAATTAAATTAAAAAAGAAAAAAAGCCAAGCATGGTGGCTCACACCTGTAATCCCAGCAATTGGAGGCAGAAGCAGGAGGAGAGAGAGAGAGAGAGAGAAAGAGAGAGAGAGAGAGAGAGAGCAATCCATGGGGTGTGTCCTCTTCTATCTCCTTCAAACATCTCTATGATCCTCCCCACAGCCTTAAGGAGACATTTGAAGTCATTCTTTATGTCTTATTACCTTTAAGCTCATGTCCTATGACATTAGCTGTTTAGACCAAGGCCAGGAAGTTCAGAGTCTGTGAAAGACCTCTGTGTTATCAGCAGCCCAGGAGTCTGGCCTACACTCTCATGAGCACTCAGACACCAGGCGATGCTTTGGAGAGATGATGGTGGTGAGTACCATGCACAGCCTCAGAAGGCAGAGCATAGGCCGCAAATCCAAGAAAACAGCTCTCTCCGTGTATCTGGGGAGACGCTATCATATACACCCAGATGCTCCTGGGAGCTCTTTGCATTTTGTGCCAGGGCCACATCTACAAAAAGTGAGTTTCAGCTTCCCGCTGTCTTCAGTGGATACTTCTTTGTCTCCTAAACTTCCAAAGGAGCCACTGAGAATTTCCTCAGTTGAATTTAATGACCAACCAATGACAGGAAGAAGTAACGATTAGGATGGGGAACCTACTATAAATCCTTGGCTAAACGTTCGCCTTTGTGCAATTGCTTCACCACATACTTGTCATTTAGGTAGTGGTTCCTCATTTAGAAGATGGCGAGTTAGGCTGTAAGGTCTGAATTCAAGTCTAAGCCTCTTCTCTATGTTGCGTCAACTGCTTTGTCTATAATATTGACATATGCTGCCCTAGTCTGTGTCTCTGAATTAAAGAATTGGGGCTCCTGTTCTGAGACTCTGTCTTGGTGTCTGTGTGGAAGAGAACTACATTTCTAAACACAATGGCTGGAAATCAACAAATGTTATCATAACCCAGCACTATAGAGAGGAGAGAGAGAGAGAGAGAGAGAGAGAGAGAGAGAGAGAGAGAGAGAGAGAGAAAGGGAGGGAGGGAGGGAGGGAGGGAGGGAGAGGGAGAGAGAGAGAGAGAGGGAAGGAGAGGGAGATCCTTCTGAAGCTACCTGCTATAGAATACATGGGCAAGACATGTCTACTTGCCTTGTCTTCCCTGCAGTCAAGCTCTGGAGCCTTGAGCTGTCACTTTAAGATACAGAACAAAGACTGAAAATAACTCTAAGCACCCAGTGACCTCGAAGGGGCCCCTTACTGCAGCAGCACCCTATGCCACTGAGTCCTCGCATGGCCTCCTCAGTGGTGACGGGTGAATGCCAAAGGGAAAGGTGTTGTTAGATCTCCCAGCTGGTACCGTATCCCATCGTTTGGTTTCCTGGAAGTCTCCTCTTGCACCTGGCTAAAAGTGGAAGACAAAGTAGACTGATGATAAGACGCAAGTGAGCTCAGCGTTCGATGGCAGTGCACACTTCATGTAGCAAGGGGTGACACGGCATTGTGATCCATCTGTCCTTTGGCCTCGAGTCCTTGTAGGACCGCCCAGAAGGAAGCACCACAGAGGAAGGCAGGGCAAAAGGAGGGGAGCCAGGAGAGTTCCCAGTGTGAGAAGGTGCCCGCTGGGAAAGGGTGAACCTGAGGGCTCCCCACTGAGAAGGGCAGGGAGGCTGGGCGCGTTGGGGCCTAAGTGCCAGTTATGGGAGAATTTGTTAATGAGCCTGAGTCCTGGGGGAGGGATTCGAACACAGCCTGGTGCTGGCCAAACTTGTACAGGGCTTCTTTCTCTCCAGATGGAAAAATGTACAGGAATGAGGTGGGAGGCAGGGGAGAGACCGTGGGCTGCAGAAGGTGACTGATGGCGTTGGGATAGCAACACTAGCTCCTGTGGGATCAGATTTTATGGGAAGCAAACACAAAGATTAGTGACTTTCAGATGAGAAAAAAAGCCTTGCTCCTGGTTTCTGGCATAAAATGTCTTTGCATGTTTCCTTGAGAGTTTCGATTGCGTTCCTCACCTCCAGACCTCCGCTCGTAACATTTCTTCTTCCCAAGTAGCCAAAGCCCACCAGGCCAGCATGGGCCTCGCCGTGGTCACTAAATCATCCCCGATGGTCTAACTTGGTGCCTCCCCACCCCGAACTGCTGACTTACCATAAGCAGGGCGCTGCTGGGCTCATCCAACAGAGATACGCGTTTAGGATGAACACCTGTCTTTTCAGAGCCTCACATTCTCAAAGATTCTGTGGGAATAAATCTAAAAGGATTAATACATTAAAACATTTGATGGAGTAAAATACAGAATTGGTAGACTCATTTAAATTAATGTTGCAGCGTCCAATGGAAATGAAGAGCCACTGTGAGCCATAACCAGCTGGTGCCTCTTGCCCTCCTTCCCTGGGGAACTTGGGTAGACGAGTTAGAGAAGCAGGTGGTAAGAGGTACACAGGGCTCCCCTCCTTGTAGGTGCTGGGCAGTGGGGCAGGGGGAGTCTTGCTAACTAGGAGCATGTGGAAATTGATTTAATTAAACTGCAGTTAAAAATAACAGTGGCAAATGCCAGTTACCATATACTTCCTATAAGTCAGACATTAATAGTGAGATTACACATTTCATTTCCATCGACCCTCATAATAACTAAGTAAATATTGACCTCCCTATTACAGCGGATGTAATCAAGCCAGGTTAGGTAAAATAACTTCCCCAAACCCAGAGTGAGTAAGATCATGGTCTGGGATCCAGTCCCAGATCTGCAGACTATTAGCTACTTTGACAAGACACCGTGGGGATCTTAAGGAGCAAAGCTGTGGTGTATGTAGGTGCCTGCACAGGCCCTTCCTAAAAGTGATTCGTGAGTTGGCTTAAATACTGGCCCTCATAACTGCAGGTGCCTACTCCAGCTTAGGTGGAGAGCGCAGCATGTCCCAGGACACCCTCCCCATCCTGGGGCTCCCAGCACAGCGACATGGAGACTTGATCCCTGTCCCAGTATCTGGAAGGTCTCACAATGTCCCGGCTTGACTTACCTAGTCAGTGATAATATGGCTGACCTGGTGGTCTCTGTCCCTGTTTAAGTTTGGGAATCACCAAGTCAGCTCTAAATACTCATACTCAAGAGCTGTTAGTTTTGTTCTGTGCAAGAAAAACTCGAGTTGAGAAATCAAGGCTAGATAGAGCTCCCTTGCTGGGATAGTTGATCTCTGAGAACTTTTCCATCCAGGAAGCAACTGGTTGAAATTTTTCAGTGTTGTCACAATGCCAAATCTTCGTGTTTCATAGGAATATAGATCACATCCATGGCATTAGTTCAACCCTACAGCATTTTATGATGTGTGTGACCCAGGAAAATTGTGACCAGTGTAGGGGGACTGGAGGAAACAGAGGTTCTTCATTTCCTCCCCTCTATAGCCTTTCTGTGGCTGTAGAAGAGGGAGTGAGTTTTAACATCCTGTGCACACTTCTCCGCCGACTGTTCGGATTGGTCCCATCTCCCAAAAGGCCCTTCTAACTTTACACTGCACAAATTCACGTCTCGGGGTCTTGCCAAACCTTGTCAAGTCCTAATGTTTGCCTTGGCAGGGATCATGCCTTTCCACTGAAATGGATCTGGTGAGTCAATTGGCCTGGGTGCTGCTCCTCCCCACCGCGCACAGGCCCTGAGTCCCTTCCCAGGTTCCAAGGGTCCTGCCTCCTCGGAGCATACTGGTTCCCCGAGGCGCAGCGGACTGCTGTGTCATGTAGGCCCAGGACTCACCAGAGATGAGTAAATGGCTACTTCCGTGTCATCCTGGGCACCAGCCGTCCCCGCTGGTGGCTCTCGTCTTTCAGGTTACAGTGGGAAGCGTGATTATCCATTCGGTCCATATTCACACAGTTCTGCTCCCTGTCCTAGGCACACAGCAGTCCACTTGATGGTGAACGAAAGAGAACAAAAGCCCAAGCCCACTGGTCATAGCACTTACCTTCTAATTCATCTACTCAACTTTTGAGAGGAAAGGGTTAGGAATTTAATATGCTCCACTTCCCACTGCTATAATGGAATTCCCGATGTCTGTGGGGCAATATTTGGAACCAAGAGACCTTTTAATTCTTCTACTGCTATGGATCAGCCCTGTTTTCTGTGACTTGTGAGCTAAGAATGGTATGTAACTTTTCCCCTTTGTTTTGCTGTACTAGGGGATTGAACCTAGAGCCTTTGCATTGGCTACATCCTCAATCATTTACTTATTTATTTAGTTAGGGTCTCACTAAGGCACTGCATTGCCCAGGCTGGGTTTAAACTTGCTCTTCTCCTGCCTCAGCCTCCCAGAGTGCTAGGATTATAGGTGAGTGCCACCATAGCTTGCTGGTATGCACATGTTTTTTTTAGAGGTTGAAACAAATCAATGAAAGACTATTTTGTGTCATGTAAAAATGATATGAGCTGCTTATTTCAGGTTTCATCAAGCTTTATTGGAACATGGCCACATCTGGTCATTTACACATCCTCCATGGCTGCTCTCACCCCTTAGTGGCAGATTTAAGTAGCTGTTACAAAGACTTCACATGGCCCCCAAAGCCCACTGCATTTGCTGCCTGTCCTTTTGCAGAACGTTCGCTGACCTCAGCTCCCGAATCATGTGGCGGAGACAGACATTGGTTTTCCATGTGCATAAGCTGGCCCAGTCTGACAAGCAGGAATCCCACTGTCTCATTCTGGGAAAGAGTCATAAAGTAGACTGGATGTGGCAACTGAGAGCCTGTCCGTGACATCCGTTCTCCGGCACACCGAGACGAGGCTCTCCGGGATGTGTTCCCACAAATGCAAGACGCCTCCCCAGTAGCATCTTCAATTTTTTTTTTTTTTTGGGTCACATTAGATGCAAACTTTCACTTTGGGAGATTCTGGGCTCTGCAAATGTAAACAATAATATTTCTTGTTTACTAGAAAGAACACAGGTTCTAATCTCCCCTCTGCCACTGAATAGCTGTGTGGTACTGTGCAAATTATTTTGGACAGGCGCCTCGGTTTTCCTATATGATGCCTACCTGGAAGCCTAATAAGGGAAACAGATATGATCAAATACAAGAAGCTGTTCATGATCTGAACAAAGGCTGCAAATACACCGTCTCTTCTCCCTTCCTGGGTGGGATGCAACGCTAGTTGAATTTTGCTTTTGTTCTTTGAGGAAATGCAGTGGGGAGGGGGGTGTCTCGGTGAGAGATAATGACCCACTTCTTCCTTCACTCAGGGTCCTGCCTGCCCTGGGCTGCCGCTGCCAGCCCTCCTCCTAGATTCTACTTCCTCCTCCGTGCCGGCTCTGGGAAATCCCAACCACATGGGGGCGCTGCCTCTCACGGCCAGCACTTCCCCTGCAGTCCCTCCTCGGGGACGCCTCCTCAGTTTGAAGGATGCCTCAGCTACCCCCTTTCAGACACCTCCAAACCCCTTTTAGGCACAGCAGTTCAGCTGATTTCTCTGATATTTTAAACTAGACAGGTATGACCCTCAAGTGGATTAGGATCGGGGAAAGGCAGTTTGTGCAGAGAGGAGTGATTTTTGAAAAATAAAATCTTTCTTCATGGGCCTCTTGGCTTCTTAGGGCAGAGACTATTTCCATTCCACTGCTCTCTGGGGCTACATAGTGCGACAGCAGCTTCATGCCCCGGCCCCTGGGGAGGCTGACTAAACATTCTCCCAAAGCATTATGGTAGATTGGGTTGGTAACAAGCCCTGGTTATTCCACTGATATCTTTCAGGAGTTTAGACAGATTCCTTCTGTAATAAACACAGCACTTCACACAGTAGGCCTAATGTATGGTGATGACAGCAGCGAGCCCGAGGTTGAAAACTCAGGCCGCCAGATCTCAAAGCGAATGAACAAAGCAAAGCATGTAAAATAGGGCTAAATTGAATAATGTCTGCTCACACAGAACTTTTGTTTGAGAGAGGGTTAGTGTCTTGCGCTTCGTTTTGTTCAAGGAGGCACCATAAGATAGTGAGAACTCGGGCCGGAGATTTAGCTCAGTGGTTCCGGCGCCTGCCTCGAAAGCACAAGGTCCTGAGTTCGATCCTGGTAACCACATAGAATGCTGGGCGTGGTGACTCACGCCCACCAGCAATCAATACCACATTACCACAGTGCCAGGCATGGTGGCTCACGCCTGTAATCCCAGCACTCGGGAGGCAGAGGCAGGAGGATTGCTGAGTTTGCGGCGGCTTGCCTGGACTACACAGTGAGCTCAGGGCCAGCCTGAACTACAAAGTGAGACCCTGTCTCAAAAAAAAAAAAAAAAAAAAAAAAAAAAAAAAAAAAAAAAAAAAAAGATAGTGAGAACTCAAGACTCTGTGCCACATGACCGGAGAAGTGGCAACCCCTGAGAAAATTCTCAAACGTGGGGAAAAAAATACCTGCACAGGGGCATATCAAGGCTGGCACTTCTAGTCACCGTCCTCCATGTTTAGGAGAAGACGTTTTAATGATGGGCTGCACAACAGATGCCAAATCCCTAGCCGTGCTTCTCTGTGCTGTCTGCCGTGAGTCACCCTGGAGCCCGTCCACCCCGGCCTGATTGTCATGGGAAGCGTCGTCTCGGCGAGAGGTACGTGCTGATGGACAGGCTCGCGGAAGGGGAGCTGGGAGGCCGGGCCTCGGGCTTCCCCTGGCTCCCGCCTCTCTTGCCTCCTCAGTCTCGGCCCCTTCCCCCACGTCTCTCCTGAATCGCTTTCACCCTCCCTTTGTGAGTGGATGCCCTGCCGTCTTGCTGGGCTCCCGTGCCTCTCCCGCAGGGCTGGCGCAGCACATGCGAACACCCCTGCTCTGGGCACACACGTGCTCTCGGCCACCCACGAGCACCTGGTTCTCCCGAGAGACAGCGACACAAAGAGGTGAGTGGCTTTCTCCGTCTTCTCCCTCGGAGCCCCCCATAGGGCGGGCACCTCTGCCAGCCTGCTGCTCACTCATTCCAGGGTGCTTCCCAGAGACCCTGGCAGACGCAGCCACTTCCCCTAGAAGGCCTACTTCCAGCCTCCTCAGTGTTTCAAACTACGCATGCGCAAGCCCCCTTCCCCCACCACCTCCCATTAAAACTGTTTTAACTGACGAATATAATTGTACTTTTTATTTGGTACAACACGATGTCATGATAAATGCATAGGCTGTAGAATGGCTAAATGGGGTTAATATGTGCACTGCCTCACATACTTGTCTCTCTTTCTAATGAGAACACTTAAAATCGACTCTCAGCAATTTTCACGTATACAGTATGTTGTCTCCTTTCCTCTTTAATTCAACTTGATAGTGTTAGGGTTTTGATAAGGAACTTTACTAAAAACCTAAGGAAAAACTCAGACAGTGGGAAGAGGGTTTCCTAAGCTTGGCGGACCTCTCTCTTTTCTCATTTAACACGGTTCCTGCAGCAGCCTAGCAAAGCCCTCACCCGGAAGTACAGGTTCCCCTGTGGTGGAACAGCTGGGGTCTGCTGTGGCCGAACCAGCTTTCAACCATCAGCAGCGCAGGGAAGTCCCAGTGCTCAGAGCTCCTTTGCTGCCTGTTGGTACTGCCCGCCTTTAATGTTAACCATTCTTGTGGGCGTGTGCTAGTGTCACCTGGTCGTTTTAATTAGCATTCCCCTGAAGAGGAACAATGATAAACTCCTTTCCCTTATTCTTGTTGTCCATCTGCTTATCCTTTTGTAAAGCGCCTGCAGAATCCTTTGCACATTCCTAACCGGCTACGTACAGGTGGAGTCTTGGACATATCTGCTCTAAGAATCTCCTGCCAGTTCGCAGCTCGCCCTTGCATTCTCTTCGTGCCCAGATGGCCCCAGTGAAATCTTTTGGAAACTTAAAACCACAGAGTTAGAACGAAGAGTCCACAGGATGGCAGGTTGCTTTTACTTGATTACATTTCCAAATCACCTTTCACACAGTCAATAATGTTTATAATTCAGCACCACAGAAGGTGCCCTTGTGTCCCCTCCAATCAATACAGTCCTGCAAAAGTAAACTCCATCCTGACCTCTGTCACCATACACATGGACCTGGGATATATTCTTTTGTCTGGCTCCGTTTGCTCTGCATTATTCCCTGATATTCATCAGCTTTGTGGGAGCAGCAGTTTATTATTTTTCATTGCAGTGTGGTGTTCATCTTATAAGTAATGTTGCAATTTGGGGTTTTTCTGGTCGGTGAGGTAATGGATAAGGTTGACAAGTAAATGTTGAAATAAATACACTATTTATGCTTCTAAAAATTTAAAGCTTTACTCTTGTCCATGTCTTTTGATAGATGAATGGTATCTGGGCTTTCTACCAAGAAATAGACATGCTGGGTCTTAGGGTGTGAATTTATGTTTTGTTTTAGCAGATACTGAAAGCTCTCCAAAATGGTAGCACCAGTATGTACTCCCATCCACTTTGTGCAAGTGTGTGTGTGTGAGTTTTAGTTGCTCCAGTTTTCTCCAACACTTGACATTTTATTTTGTAAAAACTTAGCTTCCTGCAATGTGTGTCTCTCATGAAGTTTTAATTTGCACCTTACTGATAAGAAGGTACACTGAGCACCTTTTTTATATACTTATTGACCATGTGGATACCTTCTTTTATGAAGCACTTGTTGAAGCTTTGGTATATGTATAAATATTTTTATATTTTTCTTTTTAATTCATAAGAGTTCTTTATATATTATGGAGACTCCTACCCTTTCACATGTATGTGTTGTGAATATTTTTCTCCCAGTCTGTGCATTTCCTTTTCATTTACTTAACGGTATCTATTCATGGATGGAGGCTCTCTGTTGGAATGAAGTTCCAATTACCAAGTGTCTCTTTGCTTGCTCTTCAGGACGACGCCGAACTGGGAATCTTTCTCTGCTCTCTGTTGGCCGCAGGGTCTTTGGTCCCAGACGCCTCCTCCATGCTTTCTGCAGGGCCTTCTGTTGTGATACCTGCTCAATTCACTTGCTGTAGACTCTACAAAGGGAGTCTACTTCTCCAGGCTGCTTCTCCAGTTCTTTATTTCTGGCTCATACCTGGATATTTCCTGGAGACTACAGGACCTGAAGGCCGGAAATGTATCATCCTTCTTGGGGTTCCCTATCTGGGGTGAGTAGCCAGCGCTCTTGCCTTAGTTCCTTCTACAGTTCAACTTCCCATCTGAAATGAACCCAAACGTATTTTCGCCAACCAGAGACAGTTCACTTATGCTTATCAAGCCCTTCCTGGCTCTGGTTACCTGCTGTGCCAGGTGATCTTGACACCTCCTTCAGTGTCCCTCTCAGGAGAGGAATGCTTCTCAAGGTCTCAGTGCTCCAGGATCACAATATAAAGTTACTGCTCACCCCAGAAACAAGATCTTATGTTGCAGGCTCAACATTTGCACTCCAAATTTGGGTCCAGAGAAATCCAGTCAAGTGGTTATGACCGTCTCACTGCATAGCTCTAAGGTACCACCAGAACTGCCCCTTCCTCCTCCAGATAGGCGCTTCATGTCGAAGTGGAATGACTTGGAAGTACAATCAAGAAATAACAAAAGTCTGTAAGCGTGATTGTGAAAAATTTACTTCTTTCATTTCTACAAACCTCCCGTTAAAAATTAGCATTTCTCTTATTCATAGATGGAGACAGATGGCCAACTACAATTGCATAGCAATACTTGTGACTTTGTTATTAATAGAAATCACAGATACCTTCATATCACATAGTTGTTGGTGGCATTCTGAATTGCTATTCACATTTCTCACTTAGTTCAATAATCCAGAAGTCATAATCATAACCAGATCTTACATCTGATGTGCTAATAAAGAAGCACTATAATACAGACACTGTATTATAAACATATTCCTTAAAAATTGGTAACTATGGACTGGAGATTTAGCTCAGTGGTTCCGGCACCTGCCTAGCAAGCGCAAGGTCCCTGGTTCGATCCCTGGTAACCACATACAACAATACTGAGTGTGGTGACTCACGTCCACCAGCAATCAGTACCACATACCACAGTGCTGGGCATGGTAGCTCACGCCTATAATCCCAGCACTCGGAGGCAGAGACGGGAGAATTGCTGAGATCCATGTTTGCCTGGCTTACATAGTGAGTGAGCTTAGGGCCAGCCTGAACTACAAAGCGACATCCTGTTTCAAAAAAAAAAATTGGTAAATCATATAATTTATGCATTTAAACCTTTACTCTGAAGAAATTCATAGGTTCACAAAATTGCCGAGGGATCCTGGGCACAACTTAAAAAAATTACAGTCAACTAAAGGATCTTCTCAAACCCACAGCAATTTAAAAGGATTCGGTGACTCATGATGAGCGGGTAACTATGATTCTGGGTGGGTTGTGTTAAATATCTGCTCCGTCTCTGTTAATATGTTCTGCTGGCACCAGAACAGGAACAGGGAAATCTCAATATACCCACTCACGTGGCTCAAGTTTCCCCTGCATCTGGCACCCTGGGGATTCCAAAAGAACAGGGCATCTCTTCTGCAGGTCAGGGGAAATGGGTAGCTCTCCAGCTAACTCGATTTTATGCTTGACTGGAGAGGAATAGCCCAAATGATGATCTGTTTGGGCGAGCAAATTAAAGAGGTAAGTGGGCACATGGGCTTTGTTTGGTTTAAGTTTTGCTGGTTTAGCAACTCCTTTAAGCATCTCCGAAGAATGTAGTTCAGCAGCCCTTATCCCCAAATTCTGGGCAGATCCTGTCTCTCCAAGGAATTAGCTTGAATGGAAAGCCTTACTAGGATCTCCTGTCTCCTCAGGCCAATCAAAACATAAGTATTCTTTTCTTACAATTGCTAATACTAAGTCTTGATTTCACCCACTCCTCGCCCCCATCTCTCCTAATTGTTAACCTTGTGTTTCTTGGACCAGAACACTTGTGAAGAAGCAGTTGCCCTCCCTTCCTAGAAGGACTGTAACACTTCTAAATTCTTATTTAGTATTGAATAAAATACTAAATGGAAGAGGTTTGGTAACACTGTATGCGAGTCCCTTTCCTTGGCTCATGTCACGAAGCACTAGTGAAACACCCTGGTCCTTATAATCAGGAATGTACATTTCAGGAAACCCGGGGCTGGGGATTTAGCTCAGTGGTTCCAGCATCTGTCTTGCAAGCACAGACTCCCGAGTTTGATCCCCGGTACCACACACCACAATGCTTGGTGTGGTGGCCCATGCCTGTAATCCCAGCACTCTGAAGGCAGAGGCAGGAGGAGTGCTGTAAATTCAAGGCTTGCCTGGGCTACATAGTGAGTTCAGGGCCAGCCTGAACTACAAGTGAGATCCTGTCTCAAAAAAGGAAAAGAAAATAGGAATGTACAGGGCCGGAGGGTTAGCTCAGTGGTTCTGGCGCCTGCCTCACAAGCGCAAGGTCCTGAGTTCGATCCCCGGTAACCACATATAATGCTGGGTGTGGAGACACGCCCACCAACAATCAACACCGCATACCACAATGCTGGACGTGGTGGCTCACGCCTGTAATCCCAGCACTGGGGAGGCAGAGAGGCAGAGACAGGAGGATTGCTGAGTTCATGGCGGCTTGCCTGGGCACCATAGTGAGCTCAGGGCCAGCCTGAACTACAAAGCGAGACCCTGTCTCAAAAAGAAAAAAAAAAAAATAGGAATGTACATTTCAGATTGCTACCTAAATGTCCTTAAACCGGTGTTTCTCTCCAACCCACCTTCCCTGTACATCCTGCCCCTCCATCTGGTCCTGAAGTAGTAAGTGGCAATGGTTCTCACTTGGGCAAAAGACCACTGACACTAACGCCTCTGTAAAGAGTGGAGCTGGCATGATGCAGCCATCTCTCCTGTCTTCCCGCCAGAGTCACTTATTTCGAATTTCCAGATGTGTTATCTTCAGAGAAAAGAGGCTGTAGCAGATTCTGTTGATGACATTCTTTCGAGGCACAGTAAGTTCCCTATAAAAAGTTCAACTGTCATTTGCTATTAGCAGGATCTCTAGCCAAACTGTGGGTGATGATGGAGTTTTATTAGTTCTGTTTTTGCAATAGCCTGTCTTCCTCTGAAGACAAATGGGGAAACTCTTCCTTTGCGTTAGATTTGTTTTATACTTCTTAGATGCGTAACACAAACGAATGGAACTATTTCCAACCCATAGTGAAGGATGTCAGTTTCTTGGATTCTGTCGGGAAATCTGTAACTCAGAGTGGTGTTCCAGTAATTCAAAGGCAACGTGTTCTGGAAAGAGGGTTGGATTCTGTGATTCACAACTGGAACTTGATGATTTGACTTCTGACCCTTCCTCTAGCTCATGTGTGGCCTTGGATTGGTTCCTTCATATTTTTGGTTCCCAGTTTATTCATCTATAGGGCAGGGGAGCCATAGATGAGCTCAAAATCCCTTTTAGCTCCATCATTTTATTATTCTAGTAAATAGTGATGAGAAGTCACAAGAAGTCATAAAAGTATTCAGTTATAGCAATCTTGAAAAACAATGGTGCTTCTGCTTTTACATGGTGTTAAAGTGTCCCACTTGACCTGTGAGTCTTTTACCTGTTCAATATGTGTTGCCCTGACATCCTACCAGATTCCCATAAACTATATTTATTTTAAAATTGATTTTGGGGGGTCGTTCCGGCGCCTGCCTTGCAAGCGCAAGGTCCTGAGTTCAATCCCCAGTAACCACATACAATGCTGGGCATGGTGACTCACGCCCACCAGCAATCAATACCACATACCACAGTGCCTGGCATGGTGGCTCATGCCTGTAATCCCAGCACTCCCAGCACTCGGGAGGCAGAAGCAGGAGGATTGCTGAGTTTGAGGCTTGCCTGAGCTACATAGTGAGCTCAGAGCCAGCCTGAACTACAAAGCGAGACCCGGTCTCAAAAAAAAAAAATTGATTTTGGGGCCAGAATACAGTGCTGTGTCTTATTATCCAAAGCTCAGATTTTGAGTTGTAAAGAGGCCTATTTAAAATGTTTTGTTTTCCCTGCAGCAGTTGTTAAATGGTAGGTTTTGTGTTGTTTTAACCTTCGTTGTATTCATTTTCTAAAAGTCTCTTATAATCCAGTGAGTGTGAGGCTAATAAATAGACTGGAATTCATTTTCAGTCTGATTTCATCTACTTATTCCAGTGAAAGGGCTTCTCCCATCTGTCCCTTCTTTCGCAAAAAGATGGTTAAAGCAAAAAGACTTGAGAAAGTTCTGACCCTGTGGTGACCTTGAAACTCCACGATTTGGGGGAAAGAAAAAAATGTTGTTCAGTGTCTTTATCCACCAGCTTAACAACTGTAAAATGTGGTAAGATTTGACAAGAAGAGAAATCTATTTGTCATCACTGTATTTTTGAGTGATTAAAATATGCACCATATCGCCTTGTCACTTTCGGACATAGAATCCCCCTCCCCATAAACAGTTTGAGTCTTAATGCTGTGTTTTGATAATGCTCCAGGAAAGAATGGTAGGGAGGAAGGACACATTACAGAGCATAAGGACATTTCATGAAGCAATTGCATCCTGGGCAAAAACTAGACCCATCCAAACTGCTGCCACGTTTTACCTTTTTTTTTTTTTTTTTTGAGACAGGGTCTTGCTTTGTAGTTCAGGCTGGTCCTGAGCTCACTATGTAGCCCAGGCAAGCCTCCTGCCTCTGCCTCCCAAGTGCTGGGATTACAGGCATGATCCACCACACCTGGCATTGTGGTATATGGTACTGATTGCTGGTGGGTGTGAGTCACCACACCTGGTATTGTATACGGTTACCATGGATCGAACCAGGGACCCTGCACTTGCTAGGCAGGTGTCAGAACCACTGAACTAAATCTCCCGGCCCAATGTTTCACCTATTTAAGATTATAGGGTGCCAGAGATGGAGTTTTGGAACCTGTGTCCTTTCAACCTTACCACTCTGCCATTGACAGAACACTGAACGTTACCATCCCATTTTCTTCCAGACTGTCCGCCTCAGTACACTAACACTTGAACTACATTAACCAAAACACACACTTAGAATTTCACTCACTGATTGCATCACCGCACTCCAAATGGCCCAGCATTTTGTAAGTGAAACAGTGTAAATCATGCTTTACATGGGATACAGTAGGATGTGATGTTTGGAGAAAGGAAAATATGCTTCTTTATAGAAGCATCAGACACTAAACCATCTGGGTTTAGAGAGACAAAAAAAAAAAATCCAGTCGTTCATTCTGATGTTTTGTCTACATACAACCAAACATCTGGAAGCTGGGTGACAGACTGAATTTTTCACTTCACATACAGATGTTTTTGCATTTTGCTGAAACAACCTGAAGTCAGCTCGATTTGAAAGAATTTAAATAGTAAAAGCATACAAGTTCTACTGATTTCATTTAAATTTTGAGACAGAATTGACAAATGAAACAGAAGTATACTTTTGATTGGTTCTCTGTGTAACGCACCAGTTAGAAAAAAACTCCACATGTCTTTTTGTAACTAAACTTTAAGAATTAAAACAACCATGAAGAAATGTCCCAAGAAATACTGAGTGTTTGTCACTGGAAATACTATTTAGATTGTGATGACGTGCTCAGATTTTGCACACTGAAGTTAGTACTGGGACCGTGGAGAGTAACCCTTTGAACAGTAGTTGCTCAACAGTGTGGGAGTTTTATTTTGACTGACTCTAAATACATTTATCTTTCCCACATCCACTTAAGTGTGAATGCACAATCAATAGGTTAGCAAAGGTCTCATGGTATTTGCAAGAATTTTCACTGTTTGAACATACATTTTTGAGACATGTTTTTACTGATGCAAAATGAAAAAAAAATCCATTCAGTGGAGGCATCTTGAACGTTTGTCATGAAAACATGGAGATATTTGAATATTCTGCAACACAATCACTTAAATAACATTTTACGCTGTTTTGAGAATTGCATTTTCTTGTCTGCTCCACATTAAGTGATGTGGGATCTCACACTTACTTGAAGACATGTTCTGAACCTATTTCCTTGTATTACAAGACACAGCACCTATTCAACCTGGCCTCTGAACTGCCGGGAGGCTTTGTGGGTATTTCTTATGCCATGAAAAATCCCAATATATTTTTCATTATTTCCACAAAGGCATACAGAATGTGTACATTACACACAGCAGTATTATTGAACTGAACTGGCCTGGTGCCGCGTTTTTGCTGACTCAGCACATGGTTTCTCTTTCCCATATTACTAAAACAACTTTCCTCTGGGGTAAAAGCTTTGCAGACAAGTGATAGCACATAGGAACACAGAGAGGCCTTATTTTCACCCTTAATTATGCCAAGTCCAAAGGCAAATACAAAAATCTGACCAAACTCTTCGAGGCTTATGCAATTAAAAACAAAAAAACTTTTCTGCTCCCGAGGTCCCTGTGCCCGCCCTGTGCTCATGAGAATTACAGAAAATTGGAATACAGCTTTTCCCCGGTACAGTAATTTGCGCCCAGCTTAGTTGCTTGCTGTGGCTTCTCTGACGCAGGTAGCTAGCGCCTTTTTTTAATGCTTTGTGTGCAGTATTTTAAGCAAGTCGATCTCATTTTTGTAGACTTGCCCCAGAAAGTAGTCCCTAAGTATTTCGCAGCTGCAGATCCAACGCTGGCACACTTTCAGGAGAGGGTACCAGCACGTTGGCCTTCTCTGCAGGACGCCTGCGGCGACAGGCGACAGGCATGCGGGTGCGCACTGGATCACAAGCTACTGACCGGCAGGGGTCGGTTCCCATACACACAGAACTTTCTGGAGCTATGGCTCTGGCTTCTCTGCGTGTTCAGCGGTGTGGTGGCGAAGGGACGCGCTGGGCTCCGGGCTAACCGTCTTCCCGTCTTCCCGTCGCTCCCACCGCCCCCACGACCGGCTCCCTAATCAGTTCGAACGTCGTAGGAGGCCAGGCCCGCAACTGGCATTCCAGAGAGCGGGGACCACCAGCCGAGCTTTAAATAAGTGCAGATGTGACGTGCGGGACACCGAGGAGGGCGGCCTCAGCCCCTCACCTCCCTCGGCCCGGCCGGTGGCCCGCGGCGGTCCTGTCCGTAGAGGGCGGGAGGCCCGGGTTCGAGGGCCGCTTCGCCCCGGCGCCGCTCCTCTGAAGAGGCGGGGAGGCCGCCCTCGCCGCTCCCCTGGCCCGAGAAGTCGCGGACCGGCCTGCCTGGCTGCCTCGCCTTCCTCCGGCGGGAACGGCCGGACGGCACCCGCGGGGCCCGCGCGCCTTCTCCGGGCGCCCTGCGCGCGGGCAACGCCGAGCCCCTCCGGCCGGGAGCGCCCGCAGAGCCGCCGCCTCAGGCTGGAGGGAAGCGGAGGCCGGCGGAAGGGCCTGGGCGCTCGGGGCGCGGGTGGAGCCGGAGCCGCTTCCCGCTCCCTTCACAACCGTCCTCGCGCCCTGGCCCGGGGCGGCCCCTCTAGCTCAGCCTCCGAGACCTGCGGCCGCCCGGGCCGGCCCTGCCTGTCTCCGCCGCCGGGCTCCGCGGGTGCCGTCCGGTCGCTCACGAGGGTGCCGGAGCTCGGAGCTGGGGGCCGCGGGGAAGGGCCCAGCTCGCCGCCCGACCTGACGCGACGTCCCGGCCGGGGTTCCTTCCGCGCCCGGTTCCGGCCCCCGCCGCTCCGGGAGCAGCGTCCCCCGGGACGCGCAGCCTGCAGGTCGCCTCCGGGGGCGCCGTGGACGCCCGCGCCCGAGGGGCCGAGCTGGGGCCGCCGGGGGCGCGCTCCCCGGAGCCGCCGCTGGCCCGGGCGCGTTCTCCCCCCGCCGCGCGGCACGGAGTCTCCGGGCGAGAGCCGCGGCTGGGGTCGGGGTCGCCGGTCTCCGGTCGCCGGCCGCGGGCCGAGGACCACGTGAGCCGGCAGGCGCCGCACACCCGCACCTGCGCCCGCCTCTGGCCTCCGCGCGCGGAAACGCCGCCGGCCGCGCACAACCCGAAAGCTGCGGAAATGCTGGGAACCAAGGAGAGCCGAGACCGCCCGGGCTGCGGCGCTGGAGCGCGAACTGGCCCGGAGCGGGAGACCTGGCCCGGCCCCGAGACTCGTTTGTCCAGCCAGAGAGGCGGCAGCAATGGGTTTGCGGAACGGCGAGCGGTTCTAAACGACGAAGTGATAGCTTTGAATTAAATCGGGAAACTGTCCAAACCCTTAATTTCTTGCTGCAGACACGGCAGGACTTGGAAATGGCAGTTGTAAGCAATAAACCAAAACTTGAATTTATTGATATGAGCCCTGTTAAAAGAGACCAACAGACAGATGTAGGAGACCCCGCGGCGACTAAACGCAGGGTGAGGAGACAGTAGGGAGTCGTTCCTGTGATTTTTTAATTTTTTTTTAAGTGAAAGAATTTGGCTAAAAAAGTTTCCCCCAGCGAACGATCCCAGATAACACGATGACTATCCTGGTGTAAGAATTCCTGGTGCTTGCGCCTAAAACGGTATTCGCGCGGTTTGTGACTGTCCACCCAGACAGTAGGACAGAACCACGCTGCAGAATGGCAAAGCCTCTCTGTGGAAATAATGCCATCATCCACACACTGGTTTGCGTAATAATCTAAATCATACAGGGCCGCGCAG
Source organism: Thryonomys swinderianus (assembly GCA_004025085.1). NCBI lineage: Eukaryota > Metazoa > Chordata > Mammalia > Rodentia > Thryonomyidae > Thryonomys > Thryonomys swinderianus. Next base: position 31,961 of record PVIC010005623.1, on the reverse strand, counting down.
GACTGCTCTTTCAACAAGAGTATCTCAGCTTTCCTCGGGGGCCCCCACCCCTACTCTGCCAAAAAGAAATTGCAACGTCAGTATTTTGTTCATTGGGGGAATAAACTGTCCTTTTCAGCCGATGAAATGCTCGGGAATGGCGTGTGCTAAGCATATACGTGATCGTGTTTTCAAAGACTGCAAGTGTGGGCTGATTTGAATTACTGGGGTGTGTGTGTGTGTGTGTGTGTGTGTGTGTGTGTGTGTGTGTGTGTGTGTGTGTGTTTTAAAGGGTCAGATGTAGGATCTGGTTTTAGGGAGGACAGAGAGAATAAGATTTCCGGAGTGAAAATGCCTGTGTGTCCAGCCTCAGCGGCGGAGATAATGCAAACCTGACCAGGAAAGAGCCTGGAAAGTGATGTGCCTATCACAAGTCTGTCGTCAATTAAAAAATATTTCATATTTTCACTCAATTAGTTAAATGACGACACCATTTTTGAGACTTCTCACAAGTAAGCAATTAGTCAGATGTTCAGTAAAATCTTCCGCAGTCTCTCACTCATATAATGATAAATTATCAAGTAGCATTGTCCTTAGTGAACATATTCAGTATTTACAGGAATGTAATTGCTGGGGAATTCGTAGTGTGACTAAAAATGAAGTGCAAGAATTTTATAGTTAATTTTTTTCTAAACTAGTAGGAAATACTAGCAGAACTATTCAAGAGTATTTTTTTAAAAAGTCATTTTGAAACAAAGGACTACATTTAGGAAACAAAATCAGAACACTCCCGACCAATGGTTTATCCTAAACAACGTAGCTGAAGATAACGGTGAGCTGGGTGTTTGGCTCATAAACGCTTCTCTGCTCAGAATCAGTGGATGTTAAAAATCCCATGCTAACACAGGTTAAAAGGACTGTGGTAAGAAAGTTTGTCCTGTGTAACTAGAATTCCTTGCAAACCAACATAAAAAACTAAAAGCTATGTTGCCCCCCCACATATCGGTAATTTAAATTTCCCAAATATTACTGATCTTTTGAAGTTGAATCATAGGATATAAAAGCTACTGGAGAAACTCTTTTTGTGTAGTATGTGCATCCGTAGTAGTTATAAGTCAGTAATAACTAGATATATAAATTTTGTGTGTTGAAGGAGAGACTATAAATCTATATTCCATGATTTTCTAGCTAGTTTTTAATATGAGATAATACATAGCATATAAACATTTTTGGGATCTGTTTTATTATGAGGAAATTTCTTTATTGTCAGGGCACATTTTTATTATATTTTTGAGAGCTATTAAATTTGATGCCTAAACAAGTAGCTTCAGACCACTCATAGTATTTTACTTCTGAGGTATGCACTTAAAAATACAGAATTAGTGACATTAATATTGAACTTTAATAACCAAGGATCTGTACGTAGAACAAGGAATAGATGCCAACATAAATTAAATACCAAGGTCCAGGCGGAAAAAGACATTAAAAATTATGCTTGGCAGAAAAATAATCTATTTTTCCAACAGTTCTTAAAGTCTGTCTTTTATGATGAAGTTTCTCAGTGACCCGTCTTTACCATCTCTTGTGATTGCAGCTGTGTGTCCATGTTATGCGTTTCTTTTTTCTTCCAATCTCCATTTAGCCTTCGAAAGGAAAAGAAATAAAAGGAGGATAAGAATCTTGAGCTACTCTGATACATAGCAGGACTTAAGAGTTTATTAATTGGAGAATTTAGCTTATCCCCCTCTCTATTCATCTGAAATTAATTAAGTGTGTAGAATTACAAGGTGGGTGTATCTGAGACAGCAGGCCCTGCTCGGACTAATCAAAAGGGCACATGTTGAATGAGAACAATTTAGTTAAGGTTAATCCAGTGAAGATGATACCTCGCTGGGCTTAATTACTCTAGGTGATAGATTGTGGACTGGGGAAATAAGAAGGAAGGGCAATTCTGCCCTACTGAATACCAGGATTTTCTAATTTAATTTAGCTCTTTGTTTTCACAGAAGCAAACAGTTTCCCATTCAGGAAGTGGGACCACACTCTTGGGGTGCTTGTTTAACATGAATGAAAGAAAGAAAATAATAACTGCATTGCATCTTTAAAGAAAAATGAATGGGAACCTAATTTCAAATCTTTGAAAGCTGTTTTCAAGAATGTGCTTCTAATTATACACATGCCAGTTGGAGAGCTTTATCACAGCTCAGTGGACTCTGCGATTCCTGAGGGTGGTTGGTTACTGTTTGGAACTCTCCTCTGAGTGCCGAGAACAGTCACCCTGATGAAATAAAAAGACATTTTTGTAGATGTAAGTCTGCAATGATGACAAGAGTACATCTGTACTAGTCAAAAGAATATAGTTGTAAATATGAACAAGTATACAGTTAACCACCAAGGATGAATCAAACAACTGTAATATTGAGCAAAAGAAGCCAGAGGCAGCAGTACATACATCATGGCTCCATTTGGAGAAAGCTCAAGACAGACTGATGCATGGTGTCACCAGACAGGACAGTGGTCGCCCTGGGAGGAGCACCGGGGCCAAGTGTCTGGGTGCTTGCAACCTGTTTGTTGAGCTGGGCGCTGGTTTTTCAGGTGTGTTCACTTAGGAAACTTCATCGTGTTTACGAACTTGTGAACTTCTGAGTTGCACATTTTCGGGGTCTGTGTTTTTATTTCAATTAAATATTTATTTTTCAAAATGAAAGTGAATAAGAGCAAAAGTACCAAGAAGCAAAAGAGTAGAATTTTGGTACAGTGCATTTTTAAAAGACAGAAGGGTTGGGGCGGAGGGAGTAATTCTGAAAGAAAGAAAATACAGGAATCACACAGCAAAATATTATAAGCAAGACTTGAATGTGTCCGGTCTGCCATTTAATGCTGCATAGCCACAGACCCTCGTATTATACTTCGGGGTCCATTCACCAAGTAGGTCTTTTTCATTCTTCTACTTGTTTTGTTCAAGTTGAAGACTGATTAGGATGCAGAACAGTCTTAGTCTTTTTCCCTCCGTAAGGTCCAGCACCCACCCCACACTAGTTTTCCGCGTGCAACATGCATTAAAAAAATCATCAGATGATTTCCTTGTTTTCAATTTTGTGATACAGTTTCTGTTCGAGAAGGGGGTATCTGTTTCTGATTTATTAGCATTTGATCCCCTGGTTTCCTGCCATTGATCAAACCTAATACTTAGCTCAGCTGATGAGTTTTATATGAAATCTGATATCTCAGGAAGACTGAAGGTGGGACACATGTTTAATTTTTTTTTTTTGCCCTTCATTTCTTTCAGCTTGATGTACATGTGAGACACCCAGCAAAGCCTGAAACTACATTTACATTTCACTGCATCTCCCTGGTAGAAAACTTTCTGGAAGTAAACATGTATTTATCAATAAAACAAGTGTTTGTCAAGTGTCATGCACGTCCTGTCCTCACATATACATTTACACTTTCCGACACAAACATACCTTCACCCCAGGACTGCCGGGCCGTGCGCCATGCAGTCCCCGGGGAAGTCTCAGTCAATCAGGTCAGCCCCCTGGGAACATCTGTATTTGATCAGTGTGCACGAGACGGGGGGCCTTCCGAACTCTGCGCTTCCCCGCAGTCGGCTACAACCGTAGTTGATTCACCTCTGCCCAAGTCCCCCTTTTTACTTTTTTCCTCTGGAGACTACACAGTGCCCAGACTAACTCTAGCTCTAATGAGTCCAGGGCAGTTTCGTAACTTCTCAGGCGGCCTTAGCCTGAAGGGAGAACTTTCCATCAACTGGAAAATGGCATTCGAATTATGCTGAAGCTGGTATGACTTCTTTTCCTTTATCCATTTGGATGGCAAGAAAATGGAACAGATGCAATCTGATCGAAAAAAGGTACGAACGTGTCCAGTCCTCCAGCTACCCCAGACTCTTTCAGGTCAGTTGTCCGCTCACAGGTGTGCTGCCTCCTGCACATGGGGCTTTTCCCCGCCCTTTCTCTGACCGTACTTTCTACGTTGTTTTATCATTGGTTTTCCCATTAAAAATTCTAAAGGACAGCATTTTTTTCTTTAAATAAAAAAATAACATTTTAGGATAGTAGTATAGCAGCAAGAAGATATTTCTATAGCTGGAATGTACATTTTAATCACCTCAATAAAAGAACAATTGAAATGTAAAAGAAAATTTGACAAAAAGTATTGTGTAACCTTTATTTCCTCCAGTCCTGGGGAATAAACGAAGGACCTTCCCACTGAACTATATCCCCAGCCCTTGTGTTTTTTTTTTTGTTGTTGTTTTTTTGTTTTTTTTGAGACAGTTTCTCTCTTTGTAGTTCAGGCTGGCCCTGAGCTCACTATGTAGCCCAGGCAAGCCTCGAACTCAGCAATCCACCTATCTCTGCCTCCCGAGTGCCAGGATTACAGGGGTGAGCCACCACGGCCAGCACTGTGGTATGTGGTATTGATTGCTGGTGGGCGTGAGTCTCCACGCCCAGCATTGTATCTGGTTACCGGGATCGAACTCAGGACCTTGCGCTTGCCAGGTAGGCGCCGGAACCACTGAGCTAATCGCCGGCCCCCTTGTGGTTTTTTTTATTTTGACACAGGATCTTGCAAGGTCATTCTGTCACTCAGACTGGGCTTGAACTTGCCATATTCCTGCCTCAGCCTCCCAGAGTGCTGGCATTACTGGTGTGTCACTGTACCCAACTAGGATAGAAACTGAAACATAGACCTTAAGACAGCAGAAAAGAAATTCTGTTAAAACTTGAGACATCTTTAAATTCTTACTGGTAGAGCATTTAGAAAATCTTCAATGAATTGTTTACATAATTTTTTTTACCATATTTTAAAAAGTGGTGGGGGTGTGATTGTCCTTCATTCACAAGGAAGGTTGAGAAAGCGGCTAAAAGATGAGTTAATTGGTTGTCTTCCTTGAAGGGCTTCCCAAGTTATAGGTCGTAAGTGGGAGGCAGTGACCCACAAGACAGCACCTATCTTTGGAAGCTATGGATTTTGTTCAATAAATCCCTGAAAATGTAAATAACAGAAAAAATCCAGACACCTTGGGTAGCCAGTGAGTGCCTTAGCTGCTATCTTACAAAGTTAAGCAATCAAGGTGCACACCATGGTTTTGGCCTAAGCCATGGCCAGTGGTCCTCCCTTGGACCATTGTCTGACATCTTTACCTGTCTGACATCCTTACCTGTCACCCGTCCTTTGCACCACTGGCATCTGAAAAGCTACATGATTCCCCCAGCACTGCTGGGACTAGGAAGAGGCTCCCTGCTTGGGAATAAAACAGCACTATCTGCCAAAACCTTGTCAGGAGGATTAAATGGCACAGTGCACGGGAAGTGTTGAAGGCCACGGCCTGCGCCTCCCTGGTGCAGTCAGCCTGCCTGCCCACATCGGCTGGTCCTTCTGCAGTTGCTATCTGTGGATCCGCCTGGATGGAATGACTTTGTTTGGAAATAGTGTAGTAAGCTGCTTTGCAAATACTCACTGCTGCTGTCTACTGGCTCTTCCAGGGCAACCTGATTCACAGAGTGACTCATCCTGCTGTGTTTTCCCAAAAGAGCAAAATAACAGACTGTTCAAATAAAGGGATGGCTTTTTCCACCAGAGAAACACCAACCCTTCTTGCATTCGTAAGACTTTGCACTGTCTGGTCCCAGATGTCACTCCCCTGGAAAACCTGGCCTTGCAGTTTCCCTGCAAGATGACTCAAATGATTCTTCTCCGCTCAAATATTCACCTCACCTTGTCTCCAGGCCAAGCAGTCTCCTAATCTGCTCTGAGTCATCCCACGGCCAAAGGACCCCCTCTCCTTCTTCCTCCAGAAACCTTCCACTTCCATCCCAGAGCTCCGCTCTTTTCTCTCCAGGATTCTGGGTCCCACTGTTGCTCTTCAGGACACAGTGCCTTCGTTTCTCTGTGGACTTGACAGCTGTCTTTTCCACATGGCCCTCCTCTTTTCTTCCCTCTTTCTTTCTTCCTTCCTTACCAAGAGCATCTCTGCCAGCTGGCTTTCCTGGGTGTCACGTTCAGGACTGCAAACACAGCGCATCTTTCAAAGCCAGCCCTCCTGACATCCTCCTCTGCCTTACTGCTCACATCAAGCTTACTGTTCTGCTTCTCTTTTTGGCCTTTCTTCACCTCTAAGACTTACCCGTCCCTACTTGAAAGGTGAGTGGCTGCTGGGGGTGGAGAAACAGAGGCAAGAGCCATGATTGCGGGCCACACTGGTTCATCACGTCTTCCTCATTCATCCATTAACATAGTTCAGAAACCTGCCAGAACCTTCCAGAACTTCCCAAATTGCAAGTGGAGAAGTGGTAAATTATAAGCAGGAAGAGTTACTTCTGGGAAACTAGTCTGCCAAGCACCATCCACAGGCTTGCTATATTCGTGCGATGTGAGCCTGTCACATGCTCCCCTTGGCTGCTATGGAAACATCTTCCCTCTGTGTCCTGTGCTCAGGGATGTTTCTTGACAGGGGCTGTGTGTGATTCAGTTCTTTATAGAACCTGGCCTATGGCTGTCATTGAATTAAGGGCTTGTGACCATGAGTCTTGATATGTTGACTTCACTGGATTAAGAAATGCCAAGGAGGGCCGGAGGTTTAGCTCAGTGGTTCCGGTGCCTGCCTTGCAAGCGCAAGGTCCTGAGTTCGATCCCTGGTAACCACATACAATGCTGGGCGTGGTGACTCACGCCCACCAACAATCAATACCACATACCACAGTGCCGGGCGTGGTGGCTCACGCCTGTCATCCCAGCACTCGGGAGGCAGAGACAGGACAATTGCTTAGTTCGAGGCTTGCCTGGGCTACATAGTGAGCTCAGGGCCAGCCTGAACTACAAAGTGAGACCCTGTCTCAAAAAAAAAAAAAAAAAAAGAAATGCCAAGGAGTTTAGAAAAATATGCTGCTGGGTGCATCTGCAGGAGTCATGGAGATGAGAGCTGGGGTCCTGCATATGGTGTCTTTCCTCCCTGATCTGCTCCAGCTATCAGGAATCGAGCGCTTTGCTCTGCCATGCATTTCCACTGCAGTGCTCCTGCCTTGGCGCCCGCTGACTCGGGACTGAATCCCCCAAATCACAAGCTAAATTAAACATTTCTTCCTTTTAAGTTGTTGGTATCAGGTATTGTGTCTCACTGACTAGAAAGCTGTCTAATACAAGTCTGAATCAATTTTGTTAAATCCAACGAATATAAAATATATTACATAATAATATATAAAATATATAGTATAAATTTGCGGTTGCCCTGAAGAGTGAAGGAACAAGCCCAGTGGTGGTGAACCGCTGGCACGTGAGCTACAGCAGGCTATTTGTATCATTAAAATCTCTAACAGGTTCCCCATCACTGATGTAGCCTCTCTGCTCCCATGATGGCAAATAAATACAGAGAGCTACCTAAGGTCTGTGTGGTGGAAGAAGTGGGCGGCTGGAGGATACCTGGCCTCGCATGATGCTCTCCCCTGGAAAAAGTGAAGGCTTGTCATATTTGAGGGGCTCCAGGAGACGGAGAGAGGGATCACAGTAATTTCTACTTAGACTGACATTCAATTCACTGATGCTTAAGCAATTAACATTTATAAAATCTTCCCCTACTACTGAATAACTAATAACTCAAAAAGTCGACGAATTGGAATTCCCCAACAAGTAAACATTTCTTGCACACTTGAGCAATTAAAATCTTCATGAGTCCAATATATCTAATTCTCCTAATTGCTTTAAATGCCTTAACAAATAAATTGACAGTGATTTGAGGATTATAAAACTCATCAGTTCACTTACAGCCTGTTTGGTTTCCGAAATGCCAATATCACAAGGTTAAATGTGATTCTTCTTTTTTCTTTGTTTTGATGCTAACTGTGCGTTCCTTAGTTATTTGTGTGGAGTAGGTATTTTCATTCACCTGCTCTGTGCTGGTATAAGCTGGCAAATACAGGTGGGTAGCTGTCACTGGGGACAAGGACAAGCCACTGCAGCATACTTTCCAAAGTAGTGCTACTCAAGGGCCCTGTGTTGCCTACTAGACATCTACACATGTGGATACCGATCATTACAGCAGAAAACTGTCCAGGTTATGAGCTCTGACCACATACACCATTACGGTTTTGACCTTCATCTTTTTTCTCAAATGGTGCTTGTTTTGCATATCCTGCCTTACTGATAGGACAATCTAGCACAAGTCAACTTTGAACTGCCTCCTCTTAGCATTTTCCTTCCATGTCATGGCAGGAATAAGTTTGTTTTTTTTTTTGAGACAGGGTCTCACTTTGTAGTTCAGGCTGGCTCTGAGCTCACTGTGTAGCCCAGGCAAGCCTCGAACTCAGCAATCCTCCTGCCTCAGCCTCCCGAGTGCTGGGATTATAGGCGTGGGCCACCACGCCCGGCACTGTGGTATGTGGTATTGATGGCTGGTGGGAGTGAATCTCCACGCCCAGCATTGTATGTGGTTTCCAGGGATCGAACTCAGGACCTTGCAAGGCAGGCGCCGGAACCATTGAGCTAACCCTCTGGCCCAGGAATAAGTTTATTTTGCAATTTCTGCTTCTCAGTGAGCTCTGGTCTATAACAACATTTAATGAGAAAACAAAACCAGTTGAGTATGGTGGTGTTCGCCTGTAATCCCAGCACTCGGGAGACTGAGGCAGGAGGTTCATTGCGAGTTCGAGGCCAACCTGGTCTACACAGTAAGCTCAAAGCCAGCCTGAACTACATGGGGAGACCCTGTCTCAAAACACAAACAAAAATAAAAAGACGATACTTACCGATTTATTTCTTATCCTTCTGCTCCACATGGTGTCAGCCATCTATCTGTAGGTGCCTCGGCAGCTGGCTGGGCCGGGCTGGAAGGCTGAGGAAGGCTTCCCGCTGTGTCTGGTGCCATGGAATTTGCCTCCTGGTCTGCTCTCTCCGCACAGGGTGGTTTCAGGTGGACAAACTTCTCCCATGGCTTCTGGCTTCCAAAAACGAGGAGGCTGAATCTTCCTTAAGAAGGTCTGGGTTTGAGAGCTCCAGAGAGGGATTCCCTTGATCAGCCTGAATAAAATAGCTCTCTTACCGGGAGCGGGAGGACAGACAGAAGAGGATTTTGATGTTCGCTGTTTCTGAGGACAGTCTGCCCCTTCTCCTCCTCAGTTGCTGGCTGTGGAGGCAACTTACTGAGACAACAGCCACAGGGGCAAATAGGCTCTGGAAGCAACACCCAGCCCCACGCTGGGAGGGAGAACTTTCCACCCATGAGCAGCTGGCAGGTCCGCTTGCCTCACTCTTTATCACGCTTCTGGGGTCACTGCTGTTCCTCACGGGCCAGTCTTTCTTTCTTCAGTCCTCCTCTCCTCAGGGTCGGGGCTGACTTGTTCTCTTCTACGTCGAGCTGGACCTTGAGTTAAGCTAATGAATTCTGAAGGAGGTCAGAATCGTGTACAACTCATGCAGTCATTTCTCCAGAGCACTAACTAGAGGTGAACAAAGTTCCCTGGACTTGAACCCTCTGTGATGGAGCTGACATTATCACGAATAGGAAGAACACAGACATCTTAACAACACGAAGTCTTTCTCTACCAGATATTGCAACTGTTTGTAGTTTGTAATTGCACAATGTTTACGTACATTGTGTTCTTTCATCTTCCCGGGAATAGTGTTGTTCCCTCTTTACAGAGGAAGAAACCAAGACTTTAAAGAGGTTGTGTGATTTTCCCAGCCCCCAGAGTTGGTTAGTAACAGAGCCTGTGTCCATGCCTGGAAGTGTGTCACTCTAAAGTGGGGCCACGACAGCCCTTCAGTCACTGGCTCCTGATGCAGGATTCTGACTCAGCTATTCTGACGACATCATGACGTTACCAAAATAAAATGACTAGATTAGCACATTCAAGAGTACGTGTGTGTGTGTGTGTGTGTGTGTTCATATACAGCTGTACTGGGTTGTCTAATAACCCTAATTTCTAACGCAGTGGTTCCCAAGTAATCCACAAACTAAAACTATTTCACTAAAAATATACAACAGGTTTATTGTTTGTTTCCATTCCCATTCGCACATGAGTTCTAGAGTTTTTGGCAGGTAATATAACAACACATTTGCTATCGCAGGCTATGTGGAAATCAAGGTGCTTTCTAATCAGAGACTGAAAATATTTTCAAAAGTAGAAAACAATGTCAGGCTTCTCACTATGTGTTTTGTTGTTTCTTAATAGGTAGTTATTTTTATAGAAGTGTTAGTCATGTTAACATGTAATGGGTTTGTTGCTATTTTAATAAAATAATAAATATTTTAAATCTTTTCATTTAAATTGCTAATATGCAAGTTGTTCTGAGGTATAGTTCATAGGAACAAAAGATTCTTGGCATCCCCAGAAGTGTGAGGATATGAAAAAGAACTCTGGGACCAAAGAGTTGGAGAGTTACAGCTGAATATATTGGCAACTCGGAGGGAAAGAAAGTTGAAAGTTAAAGGTGTAAGTCTTTTCCTTGAGTTTTTGTTAGCGTTTTCAAAGATCCAGATTGGATGAAATAGGATTCTGTTAGAGAGCGCTGAAAGGAGAGAGCTCTTTGGAACCACAAAGAATGTAAAGAAAGTGTGTCAAGTAGCTTGAGGGGGGTACTGGGAATTGAACACAGGGCCTCTGGCTTACGGTAGCAAGAGCTGGGCCACTGAGTTACCCCCAGCTCGAGGCAGCACTTTTAATCCTCACCACACCTGCCGTCCAAATCCCTGGCAGCTCAAGTGAGAAACATGCTTTGCAAACGGGGTACTGTGGCAGTGGCTATGTTGACTGAGACTCCTTTGCCCTGGGGAGTCAGCACTTCCGGAGACACTGACTGGGTGGATGCCACGTCTCCTGACATCGGGTTGGGCTGTTCTCCAAATACCCAATATTAACTGGGCGTGGTGGCTCACACCTGTAATTCCAGCACTCGAGAAGCAGGGGCAGGAGGATTGCTGAGTTCGAGGCTTGCCTGGGCTACGTAGTAAGTTCAGGGCCAGCCTGAACTACAAAGCGAGACCCTGTCTTAAACAACAACAACAACAACAAAACACTCCAAGTACCTGATATCTACACATGGATTGAGACCTAATAAAAAACATGCCCAAAGCACTGACTACATGTCATCTTGGTTCGCCAGTGTGGCTCCCTGAGCTTATCCCTGGTCTCTACATGATGAAGTTTGAAGGCTTGTGAGCTGGATACTATACAGGAGGAAACACATCACTTCTTCCTTATTGAATGAACTCCTGGACTTTATCACCAGCTCCCTGCATCTGGACTGGCCAGTCTCACTGAGCAGGGTCACACATTTAGTTCTGCCTAAAACTTCAGCAGGAGCGTGAAGATGTGAACAGGATATGTCTGTAAGTGGCCTCGTCTGCACAGGCCTGCTGCACTATGACCTTCAACTTGAGGCCCGCAGACTGGGAACGAGGCCCAGGCTGAGCAGTGACGTCAGCTAACAGGTTTAGTGTACAAGAGGGCTCGTCCCTGAGAGGGGGACTCCAGACAAGGTGAGTCTGAAGGGAAAACTTCAGAGCTTGAATCCAGGAGGGAGGGGTCACTGCTCCCCTTGAAAGAAGCACCTCTTTCTTCACCTGTTATTCCCTACTCTGCTTGTTTCTTCTGTTTCCTAGTTTTTACCTTTTTCTCTAATACCTTCACTTCCTCTCCTTGGCTTTGATCTCAGAAGCCATGGGTTTGGCTTTGTCCTGCTGGGGACCCAAGCAGTGGGAAGTGCTACTGAGCCATGGGGGGGGGGGGTGTTAATACGGGGAGGTGGGGGAGAAGGGACCTGAGTTAGCCAAGTGCCTTTGGCTTCAGAAAGTGAGAAGCATGTGAACCTCATCTCATACACTTTCTTTAACTTGGTTGGTATATTGATGCTATCTTTATACAACCCCAGTCACAGAGGTGAGTGTATCTTAACATTTAGTGCCACGACAATCACACAGAGGTGTTGACAAGTGCTTGTCTAAAAGGCCCCTGAGACTACAAAGTCCTGCACCCCTAACAGGGGGATACCTGTTAGAGACAGCCTGAGATGAGTGATATTCAGGGCAAAAGACCTGTCCCAGCCTCTCTCCAGTTACACCAAAAGGGCACATCTAGTCCAATTATGGAGAAGACAGCCTGTGTTGATTTTCATCTGCATGCAGGATTTGCCTATCAGCTAAAATGACTTCTGGTAAGTCGCCTTCTCCAACCAAGAACTATGGGGCCTTAGGTTTTTTTTCTTTTTTTAATTGAACCTTGCTCCAGCAATAAATCACCTTTTATTAAGCTCCACCAGCCCCCTCCTGAGTTGGCTGCGTCACTCTGTGAGCAGCGGGAGAGGGGGATTCATTCATTCATTCATTCATTCATTCATTCATTCATTCATTCATTTCTGGAACACAGAGAAAGGGGAGGGAACGAGAGCTCTCCAGGGGGCTGTGGGGAGGGTTCTGCCACGTCTGGCTGGAAGGGCTTACTTTTCACAATCAGAGTCTTTCCGATAGACTTCTCTGCCTTATGGCAAACAACTAATTCCTAGAATGAAGGAGAGGAGATCCAGAGAAAAAGACGTAGCAGTGTGGTGAACCTCTGGCACACACACTGCAGTGGGCTCTTTATTATCATGGAAAGCTCTAGAAGGTTTGTCATCACTGGCCTATAGGCTCCACTACGTCAGCTTACTGCTCAAAATCGTGTGGAGAAATGCCTACTTCCCTGGCTTGGTCTGCTAGAACTTGGCAAAAAGCAGCCCAGATCTGAGACTCAGTTTTGCTTCCATTGCTAAAACACAGAGCCCAGAAGGCCCCTGAGAACGGAAGTGGGGAGAACCTGGCTTGCTGTATAAGGCCACGGGACAGCTCAGAACAGGAAAGAGGAGAAGTCTCGGGTAACTTTTGGAGGAAAGCTCCGGCTCCCTCAGTGCCATTCTGCAGGCTGGGCTGACAATTTGTGCCTTGGAGTGGGCCAGAGAACTCTCTAGGTCCTGGTTTGGGGCCAGAGGAACAGTGGGAGGCGATGCTCAGCCTGACATTTCGACAGGTGCTTTGCTCCTTCACTGGGAACCTAAAGATGAGCGTTGGTGGGGGGGGGGACACAGGACTCCACATTTAGCTCAGAGCTGATGAAGAAACCACTTCTCCCACAGCCCAGACTCTGATTCTAAAATGTTGGGGCTCCTGCCTGTCTGCATTTGTGAAGCATTGCAGGTTTTACCCAGGGAATACATCCAACTGTACCGGGAGGGGGCGGCCCCTGGAAATCATGTTAGATGCTCTGTAGACCGATTGTTACAGCAGGAGAGCCCCAGCTGCACTAATGCAGCCTGGAAGGGCAAGGAACAAATGCCCCCCCCCCCCTTCCCTGAGACGCCACAGCAACCGCCCTTAGAGCTGCCTGCTCTGGCCTCGAGGCTCTTACCACATTGTAAACTATACATTTGCAAATCTCACAGCTAATCCACAGTACAGCCTGCGTGCAATCCAATATGGGTCTCTGAGCCCAGAGGCACCCTCGTGGTACAGGCAGACCCCGTCTTAAGCCTCACACTGAAAAGTACAGCCAGTTAGCCAGACTGCAAAATATGTAACTTGAAGTCCCCTTGCCATGAGAACCATGTCTCTGGAATTTCCTGGCTTCGGGAGGGCCGGCGTTCAATTTCTAACCTTTGCTTTCTGTTGGTTGAGCGCTTGCACTTTATTCCTGGGGTCCTTTCTGTATTTAGTAGGGAAGTGAGGGGGCAGGAAGAAAGGAATGAATCAGTAGGAAAATGGGGTCCACGTGGACGCCGCAGCAAATGGGAAACTCATGGACAAGCAAGGCCGATCGACGCTGAGAAGGGCCCCTGCCGTCCCCTCCTCACACCGCTGAGGTTTCCCACAGCCCAGTCGATTGTGCCGGAAGCAGACACTGCGACTTCAGGGTCAGAAAACGGTACTTCCTCCTGGAGAGCCCCAGAAAAATCACCCCACTCCTCCGAGTCACAACTTTCTCCTCGGTCAAAGGGCAATGCTCCCTTCCTGGATGGTGAGGATCAAACAGAAACAGGGCTGAGCAGACTCTTGGGAGCCAGTCTGGAACCCATGTCCGGATTCAGAGATGCCTCCTCTCCGATGAGTGCTGGAACAAATAAAAACATCTACTGATCAGCTACGGGGCTTGGACACGAGGGTGACACTGGGAACACAAGAAAGGGGCCCGTGAATACACAGTGAAGTGCTAGCGACCAGACTCCCGTGCACTCGAAGATAAATAACAGGCCAAGGCATCTTTTGCCAGGAATCAATAGATGTTAAGAACAGCTCAGAGGGGAGAAGAATGAGTGATAAATAATGGATGAGAGATTCTCTCAGAGAGAAAAGACACTTTGATCGTGCTCCTCGTGTTCTCTTTGGCATCCTGGAAATGTTTCTTGCACCCTGAAAGCCTGGCAGAATGTGTCTGACTGAGAACAGCCACAGGATGTTTAACCTACCAGCCTGAACTATTTGAGAAAACATTTCTGGATTTAACCGGCTTCAGGGAAAGAGGGTGTCTTTCACCTAACAATGTGCCTTTACCGCTCGGGTTTGCAGGGCCTAACAGGCAAGGCCCTGGGGCTTTACCTTTCTGAGCATGCTCCATTTTTTAAAAACAGTTTTTGAACGTCATCATGTGATTCAGTTTCTTGGCTCCTGCCTTTAACAGCCGAGATCGCCTCTGAGGGAATTTCTTGTTGATAGCTGCGGCCTTCAAATGGAACCCAACGCCACATGTCCCGTCCCTCCTTGAAGTCCTGGGGTTCAAGTGGCAGTCACTAGGGAGGATTTGAGTTACAACTTCAGAATGCAGATGACATCTTTAAAACATCCAGGCAGAGTACTGTTCCTGCCTGAAGAACTTCTCCTGGCAGGTTCCTGTGTGAATATGAGGGAACACGGGCCCTGTTCCACAGAGCCGCTTCCAACTTGAGTGATTTCTCAAGGTCACGGCACACTGAAGGTCTTGATGAAGCCGCGTGCAAAGTGAGGGGAGACCATTGTGCCTAGAGGGTGGGAGTTGTGTTTCTGCGGAAAGCAGGACATTAGATACTAAACTGGAGTTCTCTGCAGCATCAAACTCAGCCTGGAGATTTTCTTACTTTGGATGCTGCATGTCCAAGTGCAAAAGTACCATTTCCTTTTGTTCTGCTTTCAAGAAAGAAGCCCTTATTCAGGAGTTCTAGCTTACTGTTCCTCAGGTTACACTGTCTAGGACTGGGTCACGCACAGGGGCCTGAGCCACCATTTTGAAACCATGTGATGGGAAGTAGGTCCATTAACAGGGACACAATAGAGATGGTTAAAGTTGGAGAGCCCACCAGGCGTCTGCGGCCTTTTCTTTGTGTGGAAGACATTTCTATATGAAGTGAGTGGTAACAGTGCTTAAAAACAAATTTCAGAAGTTGTAGGGTGAGAGGATAGGTTGAGAATTAAGGATATCGAGTGCCTAGTTTAAAAAGTCCCTCAAAACTCTCCGGACCTGAAAACTTGTAAGTAAAGTGACCAGAGAGCAATCAAGCTAGTCCTGTAGCAAGTGCAGCTTATTACTCAGTTATATAAATTGGCCGCAGCAACTGTAGAAAGCTGTATCTATCCTGGTCACCCTTGAGATGCTGGCTAGTGTGCATATGTGTTCCATTACTGCTTGCTACATAAAGACCTGGGGGAGTTTGCAGCCAGGCTTGCTTATCAATGAAGTGGGTAATAGCATTCGTAAGATAGAAAGAAAATGATAATTTGCTGACATACATAATGTAATTACATCTCCTTCAAAAGAAACAGAGTGGCTCACGGTTTGACAAAGCCACAAGTTGAAAGATCAAATCTCTCTTCCTCAGTAGTCACATGTTATTGTGTGACCCAGCACTTGACAGTGATCTCTGGATGCATCAGGATAGAAAGTATTAAGAAGTCTGCAAAAAGAGAAACCTAAATTATCTCTAAGTAACTGAAATCAATGGGATATAATTATATGTTAGTGTGCGATCGCTGATGTACGGTATTATGTGATATATAATGCTGACATATATAGCACATATAACACATGCTATAAAATATACAGCCCAATATATATATATATAAAATATAGCCTATTACATAGAATAAAAAGTATTTCAATGTATAGGAAGTGTCTTTTTATGTTACCTTATACTAATCAGACATCAGTTTGTATAACCTGTGCAATAATTCCAATAATGTACACCGATGGTGTGACACGTAGAAGCCATGCCAGAGGAAGTGTGTTGTTACAAGTGTAAACAGAGGTAGCATCCGTGAGGAGTCAAAGGACATTGTGTTTATTTGGCTCCTATAGATAGGAGGATCATCTCCCCGTATTACCCAGATTTTCTGGGATGTCACTCTCAAATGCAGGGTTTTCTTAGTGTTACGTGTTCATGACAAGCTAAATCCTTAGGAAAACTTTGATACCTTCACGGGGAACTAACTCGAAGCTGCCAAGCAGTCAGTCCTCTTAAGGTATTTGGCCACAGTCGGCATATAAATTGCAGCCGGCCTAGCTGCCTTGTGCGGCCAGGATGGATGGATCTCAGGACAGCAGAGGCTCCCAGCCCTCCAGCCCTCCCGGTGCTCCAGCCCCACTCGCAGTGCTCAGAACACACAGCAGAGGAGGCGGAGCCGGTCCTCTTCCTTCCTCCCTCCTTTTGGGAACCTCCACCCAGCCCTTCCACCAAGGGGCAGAGGTGGCTCAAGGAAGGGGTGCTGCTGTCGGCTCACAGAGCTCAGACAGATTCTCAGGGCTAAGTGCTGGTGGGCAGAAGGGCCTGGGCGTCGCCTTCCGTCTCTTGTGCTTGGCCGTGGTGTCCCTGGCTTTTCCTCCAGTGACTTGGATCTTCCTATTGACTTGAGCTAGTCGTGCTATTTATGAGGGTGAAGATCGGAAAGAAACTACCACAAATTCAGAGCTCACAGCAACAGAGAGTGACTATTGCTGCAGGAGAGGCTGTGACTCCCACTGGCTTTCTCACGCAGGTAAACACAGAGCCTGAGCCTGCCTCTGCCTAACATTTCCATCCTCGGGGCTGTGGGGCCTCTGTGGGGGGCATACCACGCTAGTCCTACGAGTGTTCCTTCTGTTCCCATCCCTGGTCTCAGGCAGGGGAGAAGAAGCCTGGTGCAGCCTTTTTCCCTGGCCCTGGCCCTGGCCCTGGTCCTGGTCCTGGCCCTGCTCTCATGTCCATTGAGGCACAGAAAGGGAGAATGGTGAGTGACTGTGTGCTTCCAGATGCACTACACAGCCTGCTTCATGGGCCTGAGGCCTGGCCATGGAGGACTCTAAGCTTCCATGGGCCCCCGAATGAAAATGGGCTGACACTTGGTTTAATGCTCTGTAGTCACCAGCTTAGAGCTGGTAACAATTTTTAGACAAGGAGTCCCCTTCCCCATTTTCATTTTCCGCTGAGACCTGAAAAGTAGGTAGCTGGTCAATTTACTGTGTAGTCCTTAAAAGAATCAGGCTTTTCCCTCCCACTCCCTCCAGAAAGCACAACTGCCCCATTTCCTAAAGCCAAGAAGGCTCCTGAGACACCTTCAGATGTGTCCAGCTTGCTAGGCCATACTGGTTGTGTTAAGTCCTGTCTATAATGCCACATGCAGGGCCAAAAACGATATAGATGTGGACTCTGGGTATGTAGCTTTGTCCTCACCTGCAGGCCTTTCCCAGTCCAGATCTCTCATTCCATCTCCCTGAGAGGCCAGTCCCTCCTCTCTCCAGATCAGTTGGTGCTTACAGTGCTTATAGCTACTGGGAGCTGCTCCAGGAGAAGGAGCAGATGACAGATGGCCTTGGCCCCCTGTAGATAAAACATCTGCCTGGGGACACAGTGGCTGGTAACAAAGCTGTGTTACATGGCCAGTGCCAGGAAGGATCAGTGGTAATAGAGCCCAAGAAGGAAGAACTCGCAAGTGCTGGGGTGGTCAGAACCTCAGAGCCAAGGTCATGTTGTCCATTTCTTCCCACAGACCATCCCTCAGCCTTTGCTGGTTCCTTCTCAAGACTTAGCCAGAGATGAAAAGGAAGGGCAAGGAGCATTAGGAAAGAATGAAATAGGGCTGGGGATTTAGCTCAAGTGGTACTGCACCGACCTTAGACACACAAGGGCCCGAGTTCGATCCCCAGTACCACAAAAAAAAAAAAAAAAAAAAACTTTCAAAGGGAAAGAATGAAATAAAATAGCTGCCAATGTAAGCCTTATTAATGAAGATGGACGAAGCAAATTCCTCCTTATTGCAAATCATAAACTCAGTAGCCTCTCACTCAGAGGTAGATGATGAATTCCGGGAGGAGTGGAGGAGATCTAAAGTTTCTGACAGGCATGGCGATCCACTTAGCAACAGTGAGTGTGGAGTTTATGTGTGTACCAACAACACAAGTACTTTGTACTGCACAAGTCAAGACAGTTCCTTTATTTGGAGAGTGATGAAACCCTGATGTTCTGGAACTTTCTACATGAAAGTGAACATGAATGTGAACACTCCTCATTAAAACAATAGTTGCTTCATAGTAACAAACATTATAGAGTAGTACTAACATGCCAGAGTCTTATACAGATTATCACATGTGGACCTTGAAACTATATGTACATATTACCTTTAAACTACAAAAGAGGTGACTGAAGTCTAAGGAGAGTACGTAATTTACTGAAAGTCTCTTAGGTAGAAGGCAACATTTTGGAAATGAGTTTGCCTTCTAAACTATTTGCAATCCTTATTTCCCATCCTGACCACCCCCTTCATTTTCCTGATTATAAAATCAGCTTTAGGTTGTTGGTTCACTAGAGAAACAAGAACCAGGTGAAGTAGCCTGGGCTCTGGGCCTCTGACTGTCTGGCCAACGTCTTTCCTGAGAATGAAAGTCTATTCAGGGTCCTGAGATGACCTAGAAACTGTCTTTTCTACTGTCAGCCAAGTTAAGAGGAATTTGAAAGATTTTACCAAATACCAAGTATTTTAAAACACTCCGCTTTGATCTCCCTCAGCCAATTGCCTCTTGTGAATATCTTCTTTGTGAAATATCCTGATTTATCCATAGGAGCCGTGGAGGCACTAGAGCTGCTGGCTTTGTATCTACACCCAAGCTGTGTTGGATAGGCAGAGGGCACTGAGAGCAGAGGTGTGACTGGCTGCTGGTCATGATGTACTCTGTCTTTACACATACACTTGTGGATTGAAAAGCTGGCAGTGGAGGGCCGGAGGGTTAGCTCAGTGGTTCCGGTGCCTGCCTCGCAAGCGCAAGGTCCTGAGTTGGATCCCGATAACCACATACAATGCTGGGCGTGGAGAATCACGCCCACCAGCCATCAAAACCACATACCACAGTGCCGGGCATGGTGGCTCACGCCTGTAATCCCAGCACTTGGGAGGCAGAGGCAGGAGGATTGCTGAGTTCGAAGCTTGCCTGGGCTACATAGTGAGCTCAGAGCCAGCCTGAACTACAAAGTGAGACCCTGTCTCAAACAAACAAACAAAGCTGGCAGTGGAGTCTGTATTTTGTGAAATTAGTCACAATTACTGCCCATCACTGATAGTTGAACCACATTGTTGAGGACTTGAGTTATGGAACTCATAACCAAAATGTACGCTTTGAATTATGCTAAGGAAGGGCAGCCTGTTCGCTATTTCATTTAATTCTTAGAGTAACTTTATAAAGGGCGGAGGTCATTGTACCCGCTTACACATGAAGAGGCTCAAGGAGGCCAACCAGCTGGCACCAGGGTCGACAGCAGGGCATGGTGGAGCCGTGTCCATCCCACCAGAGGCCTAATCCTGCTCTGCACTCCGGGTGGGAAGGAAGAAGTCAGCTGTGCCTCTCTGGGAGGGACATCCCATCATGCCGAGGGACATTTGCAGCCTCATCATGGTCCTGGAACCTGGGAACCCGTGGGATCTTCAAATGAGGTCTAATTTTAATTTCACCACTTGCCAGTGATCTGGGAATCCCTCCTCCATCCTAGGTGGATGGCTTATTTATCAGCCGTGGAAATAGTAAGATAAGGATTATCAAGTTCATCTGAAGTAGGAACAAACTGAACCTCGGGGACGGAAGGCCTATTCCAGGGCAGCCCTCAGCTGTGTCCGTGTCCGGCAGCCAGCAGGCCTTCCCAGGGCTGCACTGCCCGAGGGGCCACTGCAGAGAGCCTGCACGGGGCTGTCCCTGGACCCTGGCAGGACAGCCTCTGCGCTTGGCTCAGCCCCCCACCTTCCCACACTTCACCGGTCCTGCTGCTGGGCATCTCCCTGCCCCCCACAGCAGGAAGCTACCGCTCCTCATGGGGCTCAGCACAGACAGGGTGTTTCTCATTAATGGGATCAGAAGAGGCATCTCTGTAAGACAAAGAAAACGTGGCTTGTCTGTCGGGGTTGCTCCCCTGGAAACCTTCCAAAGGTATATAAAATTGCTAAATTATCGAAACATTAATTAGATTGTTAAGTAAGGCCAATGCTAATCCTCGAAGCATATGGGACAGGCCTTTGGATGGATCTGGCCTAATAGCTTTAGGGTCTGGCTGGTACTTCCTTTCCAGAAAGTTGCAGTTTTGAAATGAACAGCTGAAGAAGTAGGCGCTTAAGGAGAGACATCATCTGCCTCGGCAGCGCCAGACTTGGAAAGAGAACTGGGCTCTTCAGACCATGAGAGCTAGGATGGGACTGCCGGCCCTGCAACTCCATCCAACACCCCCGGCGTCCGTCCTGACCTTAGAAATGCTTCATTGCGTCCTACGATTCCAACTCCAGTCCAGACAGCTAAGTTAGGCCCTTTAAATGTTGCAAGCGTCTTGAAGGCAGGTCTCAGGTATTATATGCACTGTCTCTAATAGTACAGAGTTTAAACTCAGGAAAAAACCCCTTTATGTCCATTTTATTTTCTGCCCACTCCCTCCATCTCAGGAGGACCTTTACAAGGTAACAGGACCTAAAAACGGCCTCCTCTGCTGGGCCACTCGTGGAACAGCATTCCCAGATTAGCTCCAGAACCCACACATGCCCAGTGCAAGGAACTGCTATGTTGAAAACAGGGACGAACAAGGCAGGACATACAGCTTGGATTCAAGGCAAGTGCGTGGGTGGAGGGTGGTGTGTGTGTTAACCTTTCTTCTTTTCCACTCTCAAAATTTCTCCTTTTATTTCTTAGATTAAAACTTTGGAAAAACAAGACAAAACAAAAAACTGAAGATTGTGGGCCAGAGATTTAGCTCAGTGGTTCCAGCACTTGCCTAGCAAGCGCAAGGTCCCTGGTTCGATCCCCGGTAACCACATACAACTCTACTGGACTTGGTGACTCATGCCCACCAGCAATCCATACCACATACTATAGTGCCAGGCGTGGTGGCTCATGCCTGTAATCCCAGCACTCGGGAGGCAGAGGTAGGAGGATTGCTGTGAGTTTGAGGCCTGCCTGGGCTACATAGTGAGCTCAGGTACAGCTTGAACTACAAAGCAAGACCCTGACTCAGAAAACAAAACAAAACAAAAAAACTGATCGTTTGGACCTGTTTTTTAAAGCGTCAAAGAAATACCTGTGTTGGGCAATTTAAATCAAGTAACTTTAAAGTAGATAAGTGTTGAGTCCCACATTGTGATGGTTTTCTTAAGACTGAAATTAATTCCCATTCTTAAAATGAGAAAACAGGTTCAGAGAGATGGCCTAGTTTCTCCAGGTATAATTAGTTCGTGCTTGAGGCAGGATTTGAATCTGTGGGAAGTCAGTGTAGCACCTCTCGCCGGGTCTCTCAGCCGCTGCCCTCACACACCCTGTCCTCCTTCTTGTCTTTGGGTGATTCCCACTGGGTAGCCCTCCCTGTCCTCTACAGCGTGACTCCTGCTGTAGACAACCAAACCCCCTTTCTGCTCAGCAAGCTCCCCTCATTCCTAAGGTTCCCGCTGCTTACTTTTATGACAGTGCCTAGAACTTGGGGGCCTCGTATGTGCAGTTCCCTTCTCTACCTGCCCTTCCGGTGAAGAAACTCCTTGGGGCCCCAGGACTATTTCTTGCGTATTCTCAGTGCCTACCCTGTCTCTTTCTCTTCCTCTCTTTCTTCCTCCCTGCATATCCACTTGACCTTAAACCTAGTTAACATGTTGTGAGGAAGCACAGGCCCCTGTAAAGAGGGTACATGTTGGTGCTCTGAGGTACCTCACAGGGGCTACTGTAATTAATAGACCAGGTGAGACAGGACAGAGACCACTTGGTCAGGGTAGTGAAGATGTTACGGAGCGGCTCGGTTCTGGATAAATTCTGAGGACAGAACTGAGAGACTTTGCAAATAGCTGAGAGAGAGAAAAAGGAGGGGGAAAGAAGGAGGAAAGGAGGAGGGGATAAATGAAGAGAATGGAAGAGGAGAGAGGGAAAGGTGTCATGGATAACACCTTGGCGTTTGGCTTAAGTACTAGAAGGATGGAGTTGCCGTTCTGTGGGATGAGGAAGGACAGAGGATACGGAAGCTGGGATGGAGAGTGGAACAGGAGCTCTTCTTTGGGCATGTTAACTTTGAGTCCCATATCCAAGGGGAAGGCCTTGTTTGCGGCTGGCTGTGTTAATTTAGAATTCAAGAGCTGGAGATAGAAACTTGAGAGTCTCCAGCTATGAAGGAAGATGAGGTCACAGATGGAGTACGTGTGGGCAAGAGAGAAGAGGTGTAAGGACTGTGTTCGTGTGCACAGCCTGGGAAGACAGCAGGGAACCAGCAAAAGTGTCTAGCAGGGTGTAGCTATAGTCCACTGTGTTATAAGAAGCAGCAACAACACCGAAGCCTGGAGGCCGAGTGAGGGCAGAGTGAACGGCCACGCCAGAGGCTGCTCTAGGGCAGTGAGAAGGGGATGGAGAGGCGGCCTGTGGATTTTTTCAATGTGGGGATCATCCACGAACTCGACAAGAAAAGTCTGGATGGTGTAATAAGAACAATAGGCTGCCTAGAGCGAGTTCAGGAGGAAGCAAGAGAGTTCGCCTCTGGGGAAGCCCAGAAGCAGAGTGGTAGCCAGTGGGCTGAGAAGGTCAAAAAAGAGTTTTTCAGCAGAGGCAATATTACAACTCATTGATATGCAAGTGTGAATGATCTAATGTAAAGAGAGTAAGGGGGCTCGCCTGTGGCTACGAGCAGGGCCAGCTCCTCTGGTGACAGGAGGGAGAGCAGAGCAGGGGAGCAGGTAGTGGGTATGAGGTGGCCCCTCTGGTTGTGAGAGTTGTCTCCGCGAAGCCGGAAGTGGGCCCCTGCCTGGCGGACATGGCTGGGTGGGGTCCGGGAGGTAGGAGAGCAGCTCGGCTGGAGTTAGCGGGCAAAACCGAGGGTAGAATCAGTGGTCAGGAGCAGGAACGGGAAATACAGCCCTGTTATTCGGGCTGCACTCCACTGTCTAGGTGTAGACAAGTTTCACTTTAAAAAGGATTAGGATTTTGCAAAGTGATATGATGGAGAAAAGGGCCAGGAAGTTGAAAATCTGCGTAAAGAAGAGCTTACAGTCATGGAACACAAAACCGAAACCGGAAAAGGGGAAAAGGACATGCAGGGCTGAGGGAGATGAGAAAGGTAGCTGCTCCCAATCTGTAGGTCCCAGTGGGGCTAAATCAGAGCTGGGTTTGGTCCGTTTCACAGGAACTAGATAAACATTTCCCTCTTATGTGATACGGTCCCACAATTACATCAAAACAAAACAAAACAAGCTACTTTAACATCCATGTCTCAATTCCTTGGCCATTCCTCCTTCAAATGACTTTGTCCTCCAGCTCAGCCAGACACTCACCCCATCTAACCTCTTACACTCTTAATTTCCTCTTTCCACTCCACAGTCGTGCCTGCTGTGGACCATGAGATTCAGGGGGATTTGAGGAGATGGTTAAGATTGAGGTTGCTTCCAGGATTGGACTATCACAAACTGAGCTGCTATGAACACGGGTGCATATACGTCTTTATGATATGATTTTTTGATTCTTTCAAGTATATTCCTAGCAACTGGAGACTGAGTAAAGAAGATGTGGGTTTTTTTTTTTTCATAAAATGGAGTATTACTCTGCCATAAAGAATGACAGGTTTGAGTCATTTATGTGCAAATGGACACACCTTGAGGACACACTAATAAGTGAAATAAATAGGTCACAGATATGTAAATACTGTATCTTTTCCCTGGTATGAGAACCTGTAGATGTCACTGAGTTCTAGAATGTATGATGGATTTTGTGAAATAGGAAATGTTCAGAGGGAATGTGGTAGGGGAAAGTAATGAGGGGAAAGAAAAAATATGATTTGAAAAGAAAAAGAAAGCACATGTATATAGGGGGTGGGGGGTTGTGACGTGGGTAGGGATATGGGTAAAAATGAGAATTAATTTGCCGGGCGTGGTGGCTCACGCCTGTAATTCCAGCACTCAGGAGGCAGAGGCAGAGGATTGCTGAGTTCGAGGCTTGCCTGGGCTAAATAGTGAGCTCAGGGCCAGCCTGAACTACAAAGCGAGACCCTGACTCAGGAAAAAAAAAAAAAAGAGAATTCATATCATAAACTGGTACAAATTCCCCAATGTTGAGTGTGATTGTGAGCTGTTTATAAAATGTATCAATAAAGAATTCAATTAAAAAAAAAGATTGGGGACTTCTGGAATGCCCACCCCCTGCAGCTGCTTCCGACTGAGTGTCCCCACTGCCCTGCCCAGCCGGACAGGTCCAGCCTGCCTTCTAATGCACAGCGTGGCTGTTCTGTAAACTCTTGGCAGCCGGCTCACTCACAGCCGGAAGGACTAGATGTGCCTCAGGAGAAACCAAAACACCGTTTGATTAATCGCCACCGCTGGTGAGCAGGGGAGTGGTGGCTGGGCGCGAGCTGTGGTCCTTATCTAAATGGAGTTGCTGGGATCCCGAGCAAATGGACCCCCCTCTATTTATAAACAACTCTGGGGGATGAGCAGCTCGGTTTACGTTTGGAAGGGGCCATCGTTCATTTTTATCCATCATACCTGCTTTTAGCGATATTACACATACAGCCTGCTTGGGCTAGAATCTCAACAACTCAAGAGGTTTATGTGCTTTTAACACCAATTTTGAGGGGCTCTGTGTACATTTCATCATGTGGAAGGAACAGCGCGTCTGAAACAATGTGTGAGCTGATTTCTCCCTCGGAGATTCATGGAGACTCAGGATGAAGATGAAGTTGGATAAACCACGGTTGGCCCCACGGTTGTGTGGTTGTGGGAAGGAAAAGCGAGCCTCAGGCCATCTGTATCCAACTGGTGAAGGAGGTGGAGTGAACCCGAGAAAGGCAGCCTCGCTGTGGTGCACAGGGAAGCCAGGCTCACTCCAGGAAGAGGGCACTCAGCCTTTGCATTTCCTAAAGGAATAGAGACCAAGCGGAGAAACCTTCAGTTCCGTGAATGCAGATTATTTAACATCAGAATTGCTTCTTTTACTCTCTCAAGTTTTCCTTAGATGTTAATTCTTATGTTTCAAAGAGCCCTAGAGGAAGGGGAGGACAATTCTCACTGAAGGCCAGAAGGTGCCCTGGCTTGATCAAAGTCACCTTGTACTGACTCCCCTGCTCACGACTGATGTGAAATCAGGGCCAAGTCCCAGCTATCAGCTTCCTAGGTCAGGAATCTTCCTGCTTAGATCCTTAAAGTGTCTCTATTCTGTGCCACGCTCTGTAGAGGTTGCCAAAGTCCCCTCCTCCCCCCTTCCTCCCAATAAGAAAGGGAAAGACTCCCAACAGTTTAGCAAAAACAACCAGAGAATGGGCAGGGAAGCTGTGGAAACCTGGTTTAGATAAAACCTCTGAAGAGGGAAAATGTGGGCTCAGCACTTACTGGTATTGTGCAAAGTATTATGAAAATTGCTAAAGCGATGGTGACAGTCGTGGCCCTCAGGGGTTTTACATCTGGGTTCAGTACTTTTGCTGATCCCCAGTGTGGTTTGAATTGCTGTTGTTCCTCCATATCTGGCCCCACTTGTGGCGTTGTGTGATGTTAACTTTGTGTGAGCCAGGAGTTGGTCAAACATTCTGGGCGATTCTGTGAAGGTATTTTTAGATGAAACTAATATTTAAATCTGTTTAATCATTTAAATGTTTTCAGTAACATTGCCCTCCATAAGATAGGTGGGCCTTATCCAATCAGTTGAAGGCCTGAAGACAACAAAGCGATTGGTCTCTCCACAACAAGGGCCAGCCCGTCTTGCTGATATTGGGTTTACTAACCTCTATAACTGTATGAGCAATTCTTCAAGACAAATGTTTTTCTATATGCACACATATTCTGTTTATTCCATTTCCCTGGAGAACTATGACTTTTACTAGCGTTAGAGAAACTTTAACCAGCAAATGGCCATCCAGAATAAAGACTGCTTTTCCCAGTTTCTGTTGTAGCTACGCATGGCGTAGAACTAAACTGACCAATGGGATGTAAGAAGTTTATGTGGCAGATTATATAGACCTTCCTGAAGACTTAGTTGGTTCGTGCCCTGTGCCACTTCTTCCCTCTTTCCTTCTAGCAGCCTGAAGCAAGGATGTGGTAGGTAGAAGTCTAACCTGGACAACAGGAGGAAGAGGACTATACCTGAGAATTGAGGTCTCAGCGTAATGAACACAGAAAGAACAATACATGCTCTGAATTTTTGCTTGGGAGAAAATATCTCTGCCTAATCCACTGCCATGTAGATTATCTAGTAACCACACATGGTATATCCAACTTTCCAGGGCCCCTTTGCTGTGCCTGAATATAATATCTCCTGCACTGGGCTTACAGGATCCAGAATAGCTGTGTAAGTATATGCAGGTAATGGTTCCATTGACATAGCCTAAAGCATGGTTGGGATGAAGACGAAGGACTGTCTTCCCCTCAAGTTAAGTTTTAAGAGAAGTGGAGACTATAACCTGTATTATTCAGCTTTCCATGAAATACCTGAGACAATAACTTATGAAGAGAAGTTTATTTTGGCTCACAATTTTGCTGGTTCCAGTCTGTGATGGTTTGGCTCCATGGATGGGAATCTCATGACTCAGCAAAGGAGAAAATCAAGAGGCCAATGTCCCATTTTGAGGGCACACTAACCACTGATCCAACGATTTCCCATAAGGCCTCACCTCCAAGACATACCACCCACTCCCACCAGTACCACAGCAGTGACCATACCTGTAGAATACATGAGTTTTTGGGGACACTGAACAATAGAACCAAAGTATAACCTAAATATTATAATGCCTTCTATCTCCTTTGGATAGATGAAATTATATTTTAAAAATGAAGAATTTTGGGGCTGGAGATTTAGCTCAGTGGTTTTGGTGCCCATCTAGAAAGTGCAAGGTCCCTGATGGGATCCGTGGTAACCACGTACAACAATACCTGGCGTGGTGACTCATGCCCACCAGCAATTAGGACTACATTCCCCATTGTGGCTCATACCTGTAATCCCAGCACTCAGGAAGCAGAGGCAAGAGGATTGCTGAATTCTAGGCTTGCCTGGCTACATAGTGAGCTCAGGGCCTGCATGAACTACAAAGTGAGACTCTGTCTCAAAAAAAAAAATAAATAAATAAAAACTCAAGTAGCCAATTGAGTAGCTTTATTATTGACAGAATACGAGTTTGACCATTATATTTGTCAAACTGACTGGCTTAAGAACTGCCCAAGGGATTAGTAAAACACACTTGGGGGTGCTCCTGGGTGGGTCCTGGAGGCAGGACCTTGGGTATCTGGCCTGTAACCCCTACCTCTCTGAGACTGTTCCCCCACTCAGAAGTGAGCAGCTTTGCTCCACAAACCCTTCCACCATGGTATCCCTGCTTGGAGCCAGCACGTCATGGACTGACTCTCTTGCCCTTTGAGTTGCTGATGCCCGGTATTGAGCGCTAGCAACAAGGAAGTTGGCCAATGCAAGACATTTTTTCCAGCATGACTTAGAGTTGAGATAGATGTTTAGATTCTCTCACAAGTTAGTTGTATGGATGTGACTTACACTGTTGCAATCACATGGTGCTCATGATCAAGATTTTTCTGCCAATAAGAAAATTTATTTTCACATTTAAAATCGTTAGTGACACTGATAA
Organism: Thryonomys swinderianus; assembly: GCA_004025085.1. NCBI lineage: Eukaryota > Metazoa > Chordata > Mammalia > Rodentia > Thryonomyidae > Thryonomys > Thryonomys swinderianus. Next base: position 3,950 of record PVIC010005623.1, on the reverse strand, counting down.
AAATGATAAGTAGTCCGCGTCACAGCTTTTCCTAATTCTGCTGTTTAGATGACTGTTGTATTATAAAGGCAAAGTGCACCCACCTAAGTTATGGTCCTAACTGGCACACTGCCCACTCTTCAGCGGAATGCCTTTGGGCTGGGTACCTGACACAGCGGCAACCAAGCTACAAGCTGACTGGGCAGCAGGCCTGCCAGCCACCCCAAATGACTGAGGCTACTCAAGCAAGTTATAACTCTCTTAAGAAACAGAGAAATAATGAGCTAGCATTAAGGACAGAGGCTGAAACTGGTATAGAGATGCCAAGAGAGCTAATGGTCATGATGAGCTGTATGCAAGATCGAGATGAAGTAAAAATAAATGGGGAGCCGGGCGTGGTGGCTCACGCCTGTGATCCCAGCACTCGGGAGACAGAGACAGGAAGATTGCTGAGTTCGAGGCTTGCCTGGGCACCATAGTGAGCTCAGGGCCAGCCTGAACTACAAAGCGAGACCCTGTCTCAAAATAAATAAATAAATAAATAAAAATAAAAATAAATGGGGATTGGTATCATTTTGAAAGATTTAAAAAATCATTCCAGGGAAAAAAGACACAGGGAGGAGCTGCCCCTGTTTAGTTGCCAACCTTAGCACTGGCCTGGGCTGTGACCTGCTTACCCCCAGAATTTGCCTGGGTACTTCGATATTTTCTGGCGAGGGGCTGCTCCCGACTCCTTCTCCCAGAAGCTGGTAGGAATCGTGAGACAGAGCCTGAGCAGCTACTCAGTGCCAGGAGCAGAAGTGCTGGAAGGAGAGAGGCAGACAGGCAGCACTGGTTGCAAAGGCTCAGCGGGCACAAGGCATGGGTGTGGAGCCCTGGAGCCCCCAGGTGAGACTCCGTGGAGAGAGTGGTGAGAGCCCCTGACGTCCTGTCAGGAATATTAGGGGCGGGCCAGAGGCGGCATCAACGACACGTTGTTCAGGGATGCTCGTCTTGATCCACAGTGCAGAACCTCTGCGCTGCAATGCCTCTGTGCTGCTCAGAGACATGCAGAATGTACACTCAGAACAGCCTCTTGGCAGCCACATCTCCAAAAGCATGAACTGCGGTCCCTGGAACCAAGGCCCACAGTCTAGGCCACTCTGCACATGAGGCAAGCGAGGGGTTTGGCAGACAACTCCAAGTCTACTTGTGTCCCCATTCTCGAGAGCCAAACAACCCAAAGCAACAAAAACCCCCAAACATAATAGAGATCCTGGGCCGTGACTGAGCTCTGTCATTGATGGGAGCTTTGCCTTCCATTATCCTGTGACATTGATGGGGTAGAACTCAGTCCCGGGAGCTAAACAGTTTGTCCTATTGGGACAGAAGCTGAGAAGTAGAACTCTGGGCTAAAACCCTTTGAGATCCTTCTTACAGCAGGCAGTGTTCAATAATGGTCCACATTATCAATAACTCTTCATGAGGAGTCGATTGTTCTCGGTTTTTCTTTGGTTTTCTTGTTTGTTTGATTTGGTTTGGTATGTATATGTGTGTGCATGCACATGCATGTGTGTGAGCATGTGTGTGATGTGGGGGTGGGTGTAAGTGTATGTATAAATTTTTGCTTTTGATTGTACAGTGTTCTTTCTTGTCACATTGTCCCACAGTAATGGCTGCTTTCAGGGTTTATCTAATTTTGTTCTACTGTTCAATAATTGCATTTAATCTTCTTATCTCTTCTCTTACTTCTCTCTCTCTTTTTTTTTTTTTTTTTTTGAGACAGGGTCTCACTTTGTAGTTCAGGCTGGCCCTGAGCTCACTATGTAGCCCAGGCAAGTCTCCAACTCAGCAATCCTCCTGCCTCTGCCTCCCGAGTGCTGGGATTATGGGTGTGAGCCACCACTCCTGGCCTTACTTCTCATTTTTGTTTTCTTCCCTTCTCCTCTCATAGCCCTTTTTCTTTTGTGCAGATTTATTAGTATTAACCTGAATATCATTAACGTTTAATTTTTCTTTCCTACTGTATATCATTATTTTCTGTGTTCCCCTGTTAGTAAAATAGTAGAGATCTTTTAAAACAAGTTCAAGTTTGTCATATGTATTGATATGTGGTTTGCTTTTTAATTGTTGATGTTACTGATAGTTATTCTCTGCTCTCAAAACAGCACTGGAAATTGAATCTAGCACCTGATGCAGACTGAGTAAGTACTCTCACATGAAGACATACCCACACACCCTAGGGCACATGACTAAGTGAAAATCAATTATTAAAGAGGATACCACACAGTACTGGTAGAAATATTCATCTAAACTTATCTGTAAGCCTTAATACAGAAACACAGTAATAATGAGAACAGAACAAGGAGATGTTTCCAAAAATTCATAGCTCCCCCAAAATGGATCCTCAGATATCAAAGTATATAAAATTTCAGAAAAATAATTTTTAAAAGCTAATAATTAAAAGAACCATTGAGATTAACAAAGAGATAAATATATAGCTGAATGAATCAATTAATAAAATGACCAATGAGCTCAAAGTAGTTAATAATAAACAGCTAAATAAATTAAAGAAGACAAAACAGGCTATGAAAGACCACTTCAGTAAAAAGACTGAAGTTGTGAAAAAGAATTAAACAGAAATCTTGGAAAAGAAAACTTCAATTAGTCAAATTTAAAACTGAATTGAAAGTCTCAGCATATGCAAGATGAATTAGAAGAAATATTATCAGATAGAAGACAAGGTGTTTATATTATAACGTCCAGACAGTCATAAAGAAAATAGAAAGAAAAACAATGAACAGATTATTTATGAGCTCTTGGGTAACTTAAAAGAACAAATTTAAGACTCAAATTGAGAACAAAGGAAGGATATTTAAAACTTCTAGAGAGAAACACTAAATCACTTTTGAGGGCAAACCCATCAGAACAACAGCAGATTTCTGAATAGAAACTTAAGGCCAAGAAAGCTTAGAAAGAGATACTTCAGGACCTGATAGAATGTAATTGTCAGTCCAGACTACTATCCTGCAAGGCTACCATTCAAAATTGAAGAAGAAATAAAGATCTTCTAAGATAAGTATAAACTAAAGAAATTCATGACCGCTAATTCATTCCAGAAAATACTTAAAGGGAATCCTAAAAACCAAAGGAGACACCACAAATCTGAAACAACAGAAAGAACAAATTACAGTGGGAGAGTAGATAAATGAAAATTAGAAGTGAATTAAACACAAGGAAAATAATAAAATGAAGGAGTAAATACATACCTTTTAATAATAACAAATAATGTAAATAGTTTTAACTCTCTAATTAAAAGTAGACTGTCAGAATAAATCTAAAACAAGACCTATCTGTAAGTTGCCTGCAAGAAACACACCTCATATGCAAAGACATACCCAAACTGAAAGTGACAGTTTGTAAAATGCTGCTCCAAAATCAGGAGCCCAGAAGCAAGCAGATGTAGCTATACTTAAATATAACAAAGTAGACTTAAGACTAAAATTAGTCAGAAAACACAAAGCAGGCTACTACAAATTGGTAAAGAGAATAATTCACCAAGAAGATGTACAATTGTAACCACATATTCACCCAATAGTAGTCCACCCAGTTTCATAAAACAGACACAACTTACCATAAAGGGATAAATAGACCCCAATGAAATCATAGTGGATAATTTAGCACCCCAGTCACCCAGATAAGTCAACCAGACAAAATCTTTTCATTATCAACAACAAGCCATGAATTAAAGTACCCTATGAGGAAAGTGGACTTAGCAGAGATCCACAGAATTCAAATCCAAGAACAGAATATGCAGTTTTCAGAAATCTACCAAGCTTTCTCCAAAGTAAACCATTTTTTATGACATAAAGCAAATCTCAGTAAACAGAAAAAAATTGGAATAATCTCATGGACCTTATCACATCACACAAAGCAAACCAGAAATCAGCAAAAGCAACTACAGAAACTACACAAACATATGGCAATGGGTA
>PVIC010005622.1:0-57139 GCA_004025085.1 Thryonomys swinderianus | reverse complement strand
ATCTCGAAGTTCCCCACTCTCTTTAACAGTGACATGATATTTCAAAGACAGTTGCAGCGTGGTTTATTTAATCGTCCCGTCTACTGAAGGACATTTAGGTTGTTTCCAGTTTCTCACCATCACAAACAACGCTTTGATAAACACGCTCAATCTGCTTCCTGTGTGTACAGGTGCTTTTTCTTGGATGGAAAAATGAGTTTCCAAACTGGCAGGTGGAAGGGCACGCACACTTTTAATTTTAAGAGGAGTTGCTGAGTTACTTATACAATCAGAAAAGGACACTCACCGTAAAGAACAAGGAGAAGAGCCCTGACTGTCGTGTGACTGCCTCCTGGGCAGAACAACCAGGGCGTGGACGCTGGACTGGCCAGCACCCCACACCTGTGCTTGGTCTCTGTTGATGCAATGCCCTTCCCTCCGCCTCCCCGCACTCAGCTTTGCCATCTTCTTCTCTCCCCTCTGCAGGTTCAGCCCCTACGAATGGTATGACGCTCACCCCTGCAACCCTGGCTCCGAAGTAGTAGAAAACAACTTCACTCTGCTCAACAGTTTCTGGTTTGGAATGGGCTCACTGATGCAGCAAGGTGAGTGTCCCCCGTCCCACCTGCTCTCCCAGAAATGGTGTCTCCCCTTCCCAGCAGGTCGGCAGCCCCTGGGCAGTTGACAGAACCGGCCCATCCTCCAGGGGCGGCCCCCAACCCTGCAAAAGCTGGAGACACCTTGGTGTGTGCCCTGGACCCTGAGTCCCACCCCACTGGGGCTCTGGCTGGAACCAGCTCAGGACCTGAGGCCGAAGCGTATCAGCCACCCTGACCTATGGCTTGCAGGATGCAGCCCCAGCACCTCGTACTGCAGCTGAAGTGGGTGTGGAGCAGCCCGCTTGCTGGGCCGACCTCCTACGGACCCTCGGCCGCAGAGTCAAGGCTGTGGATGGGGAATGCAGAGGTGGGAGGCGGGCGGGAGTCCACGCAGAGAGGAGAGGAGGAGAACCCGGGGGAGGTGGTGTCTGTGACTGGGGAGGGTGAGGTAACTCAGAGAACTTCAGGGCGTAGGATAGTCCCAGGTTGATAATCACTTGGAGATGGGGACCAGGAGTCAGAGGGGTCAGTTGGGAAGAGAGTCCATCTGGGAGAGGAGACCCACAGAAGGTTACTGTCCTCTTACATCCTCTGAAAGACCAAGTGCTGCCCCTGACCCTGTGTAGGCAACCACCCTTTGGGGAGGTTGCTACTATACCAGGAAGCAGAGCATCTGCTGTAACTGCAAAGTGTGAGGACGTGGAGACACTAGAGAGCAGGCACAGGGGCGGCCCAGCTGGGAAAGACCCTGGGAGAACCACCCCCCCCCCCAGCCTGCCGGCCAGACCCTCACGCCCACTGACTTGGCCTCTGGAGCTCCATTTTTAGGGCCTCTTATCTGGGGTGGGGAGGCAGCCAAGTTTCTGCCCATGTTAGAGCCCACTAACTGGGACCAGGAACAAAGGATAAAGAAAACTTCCTGTCCTTCACGCATCTCTGTATAACCCCAAGCCCCAAAGCAATGTCCTGGTCTTCAGGAGACACCCATCAGCAAATTTTTTTTTTTTTTGAGACAGGGTCTCGCTTTGTACTTCAGGCTGGCCCTGAGCTCACTATGTAGCCCAGGCAAGCCGCCGTGAACTCAGCAATCCTCTTGTCTCTGCCTCCCGAGTGCTAGGATGACAGGCGCGAGCCACCACGCCTGGCACTGTACTATGTGGCATTGATGGCTGGTGGGCGTGAGTCTCCATGCCCAGCATTGTATGTGGTTACCGGGGATCGAACTCAGGGCCTTGTGCTTGCGAGGCAGGCACCAGAACCACTGAGCTAATCCTCTGGCCCAGCAAATTAATTATTATCCTGAGTGTCCACCTCTCACGGTGCTCTGTGCAGAACAGTCGAATGGACAAGAGAGAGTATCCCTCTCCTATATCCGAGACCTTTGGGCACTCAGAATCCAGGGACCGGCTCTGACCCAGGCAGGGGCCAGGGGCCCAGCAGGGCTCCCCAAGACAACAACTGTGAGAAGGCCCTCTCCTCGGGGGTGCAGCTGGATCTCTGGCTGGCATAACTTGGGGAGGCTGGGGGAGGCTGTCTGGTGAGGGCTGGGAAGCCTCATGGGTTCCAACAGCTGAGATGTAAGCGGCAGCTGTCAAGGAAAATCCTCCACCTGTCCCCACAATTAATGAGTGTCCTGAAGCCTCACCTTGCTTCTTAGCCCATTATCTTTGTTCAGTGACAGTTGGGAAGGACCTAGGAACCCCTTATTGTGGTAATAACTTCCCCTCTTTTACTGCCTGCTGCTATTCAAAGCCCTGGCCCCCCATGCCTTCCCCTCACAGTTTTGATTAGGAAGGAGAAAATACTTATGTATTTGAAAAACTCTCCCTTGAGTGATTTCTTTGAGAAAAAAAAAATCATCCATATCAAAGCAGGCACTTTTCAGATTGCAGGTCCAAATATTCTGGAAAGTTCAGAAGTCACTTCTATTTAAATCTCTTGAAAGCTGCCTAGTTAATTACTTCAGTTAGAAGGTTTCATCGGAATTACGTTCCACACCCAAGGTCGGGGAGGAAGAGTGATATATTTCAGCAAAGAGTTTCCAAAAATGTTGATTTTTCTCCTGCTGCCAAGTGCCACATAGCAATCTTATATTTGTATACCACTGTATTTCCGACGCAATTTCTTCTGAAATTATATCATTGCAGCATCGCAGTATTTCTGGGAGGCTGGGACAGAGGAAGGACGATTCTCTGTGCTCTGCAGAGTCCCAGCGAGGGGAGTGTCTGGCACAAAATCACGCAGTGCTAGGCACAGGGTTCACTCAACAACTCAGGGGTTCTATTCTCTACGTTTCTTAACCTGGGCCCCACAGTGGCCCAGGGATGGGCAGCGAGGGCTGACTTGGCCTGTGAACTGTTGCGTGTGCGTGTGCGTGGGTGTGGGTGTGGTGTGTGTGGTGTTTCTGAGCCCCCGAAGGATGATCCAGCACACAGGTTGGCGGTCCCGCCCACACCTGTCCTTCCTGAGGCAGCCGCCCTGGGCCGGCCGGAGAATGAGCGCTCTCAGCACGTTGCCAGGCGGTGCTGCCGCAGACCGCACTCCTGAGGGTGGGAGTGGAGCCCCGCCCCGGAGGCCTGAGCGGCCCTCGGCTGCGCCTTCTAAGTCGCCGCTCTCCCCTCTTCCCAGGCTCTGAACTGATGCCCAAAGCTCTGTCCACGCGCATCATCGGGGGCATCTGGTGGTTCTTCACCCTCATCATCATCTCCTCCTACACGGCCAACCTGGCCGCCTTCCTCACAGTGGAGCGCATGGAGTCACCCATCGACTCTGCCGACGACCTGGCCAAGCAAACCAAAATCGAGTATGGGGCCGTCAAGGACGGGGCCACCATGACCTTCTTCAAGGTGAGGCAGTCTCCTTCCCGCTGCGGCGCCACAGGCTGGCCCACCACTGACCCTGCCGGGAGCAGAAGGGGGAAGGGACGGCGGCATCCCCGTTTGTCCCCGTTTGTCCCCGTTCCTCCGTAGGTCGGAGCCAATGAGCCAGAGCCCCTCGGGCTCCGCCCCTCCCTGTTTCAGCCCGTCGGCTGCGGGGGGCTGTGCGAAGCTGTGGGGATACGGGCTGCACGAGTAGGCGCAGCACACATCTAGAAGTTTCTGTACCTGGGACCAGCTGTAGGGATAAATCAACAAGGGAGGACAGGTAGAAGAAGGGAGCGGGGGAAGGGGAAGGAGGAGGGGCCCAGACACACAGGCAGGAACTGTGGCCCTTGTCTTGGGGTCTCAGTGCCATCTGTCAGCTGGCTTGTTGTTGCGGGCAGCTGTCCACCTCAGAGTGCAGTGGGGCCCAGACCGGAAGGAGGGAGGAGGCTCAGAAGGCAAAGGCCCAGTTACAAACACTGCTTATTAGCGTGTTACCCTCTCAGAATGCCCGCACCTTCAGGCAGAGTCCCTGTCACCTGCCCGAGTGACTGCTCCAGGGGGCGTCCAGCCATGGCTTTGTTGCTTCAGCTACTTTGAAAATGTTGGCTCTGTCCGCCAGTGTCTTTTCACCTCCTGCCGGCGTAGACCTGTCCTCTGAGAGCCAGCAGGTGTCAATGTGCACCGGAAGTGAAAGCAGTAGCTGAGGCTCGAAGTGGGCCTGGAGCTACACCCGGTGCTTAGGTTCATGTCACCTTCGCAAGTCCTGCGAGGTTGGTGCGATGACTAGTTCTACTTTACCCATGTGGAAACTGAGGCCCAGAGCAGTATTTCGTCCCAAGACTCACAGCGGGAGAGCCAAACGCTGCCCTAAGTCGTCTGCCTTCCTCCACCAAAGCCTGGGAACTAAGCCAGCGGTGCTGGGATTTCAGTGTGCGTTTGGGGGCCCGGGAGGACTCGGTACCACATGGAGCACTGAATCCACCCTCAGGATGTCTGGCCCAGAGGTCTAAGAGTGAGGGTTTCTGAGAAGTTACTGGGCACTGTTGGCACAGCTGGTCCAGAGAACCACAGCTCTCGTGACCACTCAGAAATGGTCAGGAGCTGCGAACTGCGTGGCCACAGATTCATTCACTCACTCACTCATTGCCTGTCTCCGTCAGACTGGCTGCCAGGGGCTCCTCTTCTCCGGCTTCCAGTCCTCTACCCCTCGGCCTCTGCCTCCTAGGCTGGGAGACGGACTGGGCCTCCAGCGGGGTGAGAGTACAGAACGGAGGAGTGGAGTGGGGAAGCGCCCCACACTCAGGCGCGGAGTCCCCAGCACTCTCCCGCCCACCCTTGCACACCCCCTTGAGATCGGAAGTGGCTCAGTGCAGAGGAAGGAGGGGACAGGCAGCCTTCCAGACGCTGCTGCTCCCATCGGGGGTGCAAATGCCACCTGCCTGAGAAGTGACAGTGTGTATTTAGAGCCAGGGGAAAATAAAAGCACCATCAAAGGCATGTTACGAGCTCTGCGGGACACTAAGTGTGGGGGGGGGTGTGAACAAGTATGATTGGATGTAGGCAGGTAGCAATAGATGATGCATGGAGGGCTACATTTGTGTATGCAGGTGTGCACATGTGTGCCCATGCCTGTGTGGGTACACATGTGTCTGTGCTTGGACATGAAGTGTGGGTGTTGGCGAGCTTCTGTGTAATGCATTTCTGTGATCTGGACACATGGCTGTGTGCCAGAGGGCCTGTATGTACATGAGCACAGAGGCTGTGTGTGCTCAATGTTGCCCTGGATGTACCTAGGTCAGTGGGGGAAGGGGGAGCAATAACCTGTGTGTGTGTATGTGCGCGTAATGGCCCACGCCTGTGTGTGTCTCCATGAGTGTGCGTGTGTGTGTGTGCGCACCTGCTCTTGCCTGTCCCCAGGCTGTGGCCCGGCCCTTTGACCGAGCCAGAGCCTCTCTCATGCATTACACATGAGCCTGTCTCTAAGCAGGGCTCCCGATCAAAGGGAAGCAGCATAAATAAGCCCGACGCAGGCTCATTGCTGCTGATTGGACGCCCTCGCTGCCTCCATGTGAAGATGCCCAGATTGGCTTCCCAGAGCCTGGTCCCAGCTTCCCACTGAGCTCTGTCCTCAGCATCAAGCAGCGTCTCCCGCAGCCTTCTCTGCCCCCACCCTCCTTCCCTGCCAACGGCATAGCAGGGAGAGAAGAGACACGGATGCTGCCACCCACCTGGGCTTCTGGGGCCCAAGGCCCTGTGCTCACAGGGGCCCTCTGGCCAGAAGCAGCAACTGCACGTCCCCCTGCAGAACCAGCTTCACTTTCATTCTCTCCCAGGGTCAATTAATCCCTCTCTGTCTCGGCCACATTGTTTTCCACCTCCATTCACGTGAAGGTCCTCTTACCCCAACGTGCCCCATGGCATCAACACCCGAGGGCCATGATGTAGGAGGGAAGGAGTGCGGACGGGGCACATGGACCTTGGATCAAGGATGAATTAGAAGCTCTGCACTCACCTGCTTCCTCCCACTCCCCTGCCCCTGGCTGGACTCCTATCATGCCTCCCCCAGGGCAAAGAGCTGGTCCTTGTCACAGAGTGTTGCAAGTTACAGCTGGAAGGAGACCTGACTTTGACCAAGAGGAGTGGAGATGCAGAGAGGCTGGGTGTTTTGCCCATGATGGTGTCACAGATCAATGGTGGAACCAGGTTCAGGTCCAGACACACCATCTGCACACACAGCACCCATCCCTATACCCACTCTGGGTCTTCTCCTGAAGGGTGGTCCTCTGTCCTTCCCAGAAGTCTACATTGCAAGACTGATACCAGGATTAGAGAAGTGTCAGCTCCAAGCCCAGAGCTCTAGGAAACAATCATTTTCACTCGTATCAACTTGTAACAACCCTCGAGGGTAGATTATTATCCTCTCCATTTTACACAAAACAAAAGTAAGGCTCAGAGAGGTTAATTGACTTATGGAAGACAGCTAGTGAAATGTGGAGCTGAGATTTGAACCCGGACAGTCTGGCTCTACTGCTTTCTGTAAGAACCCTGCCAAAGTCCTCCAGAGTCACTGGGGGAAGAATGAAGCTGGTCGGGTGAGCTGTACCACAGCCCAGCACATCCTGGCATGCTCAGTAGTTGCTGAGATTTAGTACATGCTGAGTGGATGCTGCTGTAAAGTAAAAGGATGGAATTAAAAGAGGTCAGGAGCCTAGAGGAACAAATACAGGAGGTAGTGTTGAGAACCAGAACCAAGTGGTGGTATCTTATGAGTATCTCCAAGTGCACACCAGAGAACTTCATTTCCATAGTCTCAGGGGGGCTGTGGACAGACTTATAATCTCTGTTGGCTGACAAAGGGAGGGAGGCACCCATCACCACCCAGAGATGACAAGAGCAGGAAGCAGGGTGTCAAGACTCCCGGGGCCTCTGTGCCTCTTGGCCTCCGCCCACGGCCTGCAAGATGTGTGGCTGGAGGCAACTGCATCACTCCCGAGGAGGCTCCACCCAGAGTTGTCAGGGAGCACCAGACATCACAAACAGCATCTCCTGTGTTGTCCTCCCTCCTCCTTAGAAGATAAAAATTAATTAGGAGATGAAAAAGGAGGCCTTTGAAAGCACTGTTTGGCTGTAAAAATATGTAGGCAAAGTGTAAAGGAGAACATGGGGGAATGTGTGCTCTTCGCAGGGAGCGCCGAGCAGCTTTGAAGGGAGAGGATGTGGGAAGACGGATTCTGCAGAGACTTAGCCTTCTTTGGTTGGAGGGGCCAGGAGCTGACGCTAGCTGAGAGAAGGCAACTGGGGAAAGGAGTGGAAGCTGGGATCCCTGAATACCAGGCTACCCAACCCTGGGCATTCTCCACCTTGGACAGCCTCGCTCATGGCATCTTACCTGGAAGGCACTTGGAGAGGCCACTCCCTCCATGCCTTGCCCTGTGGCTGCATAACCGACTCTCCCCTCAGCTAGAAGGCCCAGAAGGCTGCTCCCCAATCTCAGATCCCGTTTGTCCAGACACATTTGCCAGTCTCTCTGTAGCATAAGCCCTGCCTTTCAGCACAGATAGGGTGAGGGGACAGTGTGTGGTGAGCAGGCAGCATTCGGTGCATGCAGCCTGGCACAGACAGCACCAATCTCAAAGGAGACTGGGATGTGATTCTCAACTGATGTCTCTGCTGGACGACCTTGGACAAATCACCTCTTCTCCAGTCCTCAGCGTGCTCACTTACACATCACAGTTGCGACTCCCACCCTGTAGCAATCTGCAAGAGGATTCCCTGTGCTACTGCCTTACAGTGATCACCCCAGGGCCAGGGGTGCTCTTGCCCTGAAGTCCCTTCCTGAATCAGATGACACCACACATGTTAGGAGAGGGACCAACCAGTAGGTGTCTGGAGGTTCCCCCAGATCCCTCTGCACTGGGCTTTTTGGGCTTTATAGAGGATGTTAATGTCATGGGTTCACTGACCACCTCCCTCTCTCAGGGCTAAGCACGTGAGCAGGAGCCCAGAGGTCATAGATGGGAGAAATGCACAAAGAGCAGGCAAAGGGGCAGCAATAGGGACAGGGCAAGGGCCAGTAGTGACAGGGAAGTCACTGAAAAGCACAAAGTTACCAAAAACCTCCCTGTGCCTTCACTTTCTCATCTGTAAACAGAGTAAAATACTTGACTTCACAGAATTCTTGAGATGACTGAATGAGGTAATTCATACGTACAGCTGAGGATATACTCCCTGGATATGGAATCCTGGCACAAAGTGGGCATGCAGCACATATTAACCATCTTTATTGTTGATTGTTGCAAACTGGTGATACATGGCCCACAGGTATGACTTTCTGGAGGCCGCAGATTGCATTACTTGTTTTACGTAGTTTCTTTTTTAAATTAATTGCCAGCCTTTTAAAAATTTGCATTTCCAGCCTGTTGAAAATGTGAAATGTCTGGCATCACTGAGCCGGTTCTTCTGCAAAGCAACAGTTGTTGGGGGCTCAGAGGCAGTGTCTGTCTCTGCTGTGTGGACCCCACTCGGCCTCTTTAGTTCCTCCACCCAGCATGACCCCTTTCTTTTTCCCTTCCCTTCCCTTCCTTTCCTTCCTTCTTTTTCTTTCTTTTTCTTTCCCTTTCTTTCTTTCTTTCATCCTTTCTTTTCTTTTTTTCTCTCTTTCTTCTGTTTTTTTTTTTTTTTCCTACAGTAGTAGAAATTGAACCCAGGCTATCACACTGAGCTATATTGCAGCCCTTTGTTTTTTAACTTATTTATTTATTTATTATTTTTTATTTTTTATTTTTTTTGAGACAGGGTCTCGCTTTGTAGTTCAGGCTGGCTCTGAGCTCACTATGTAGCCCAGGCAAGCTTCGAACTCAGCAATCCTCCTGTCTCTGCCTCCCAAGTGCTGGGTTTATAGGCGTGAGCCACCACGCCAGGTTTAACTTATTTATTTTGAGACAAATTCCCACTGAGTTGCTAAATGTCCCAAGCTGGGCTTGAACTCGAAAGCCTCCTGCTTCGCCCTCCCAGGGTGCTAGGAAGACAGGTATGCCTGACCACACCTGACTTTCTCCCCTACTTCTACATGGGGAAAATGAGCCTGGTAGTGACTTAAGGGCCCACCTTTGTGTAGCAAACGCTTCACACACCTCTTCTCCCTGGGTCTTCACAGTAACCCTGTGCAGCCTGTGTTCTCAAGACTTGCATCTTACAGATGTGGAAAGGGAGGCTTATAGACACGAAACCTCTAGACTGTGGTCACAAAAGGAGCTGGCGTTAAACCCCAGGTTGCTGTGACACCAGAGTCCCTTCAGTGGAGCTGACCTCTCCAGCTCCCTCCACTCCCGCCCTTGTGGCCCTCACAGCCAAAGCCCCTTGCAGGCTGGGGTGGGGGATTCAGGCAGACCTCGGGCTGCTCCTGGGGCAGAGGGCCTGAGAGCCTATCCTTACAAAGGCAACTGTGACAACAGGCAGAGGCGGGGGGCCGGACACACCTTCTGGTCCCCAAGGAAGTAACCCGAGAGAAGTGACTAACTGCCCCAAGACATGGGCCCGATAAGGCCAAGGACTCCACATCCAGGGAGAAGACAGCTAATTAATTTGAGGAAGCGTCTCCTTTCCTATATGGAAAATACCCATGGTCTTGCACGGGATCACATTGCTGCTGCCTCTCTGCACACATCTCCCTAGGATTCAGCTCCTTTTGAATTGAGATATATATATTTATATATGTATATATAGACTTATATACATTATCTCGTACAGAAATGTTAAATTCTCAAGATTAAGTATCTTCAGTTGGAGAAAATCAATTTACTTCTTTGAGGAGGCTGGAATTGAAAGTCGTGAGCCTGAAACTTATTTTCTTGCCAATTTTCCTGATAAAAAAAGCATCTCTGTCCTGGCAGATCGCCCTGGATTGGCTGCTCCAAACGATTCCATTAATTGATTTGGGTGAGTGGCCCTGAAGTAATCCTTACCAAGGTCCCACCAGAGCAGGGACCGGCCGGGATGACACAGGAGCTATCATGTGGGGGACTCCGTTCGCTGGAGTAGTGGCTCCGGCTCGGGTCTCATCCCCAGCCCCACGGAGAGGAAGAGCTGAGATTCCAGGAGCGGCCCTCGCTCTGTCTCTGCCGCTGCAGACGTGCCGGAGAGGGCTCTTCACAGTCGGGCCCCATGGTCTCCAAACTGTTCAAGGACACAAGGACAGAACTTAAGAGAAAACAGGGGCCATGAGCAGATGTACTGTGAATGTGGGCCCAAGATATAGAACAAGGACAGTGGGAGGCCATTCCAGGGAAGTGGACTTCAGACCCATCTACCTAAACTCGAAAGCCTGTGAGTTCAGGACCGTGGAGTGTGAGGGAGGAACTACTTTAAATCTGTGCCACAGCCCGGTTCTGCCTGGGTGTCCCCTGCCATCTAACTGGTCCACACGCTCTGGTGGCCTTTCCCATCTTTCTCATTCATTTCCCTTACCCAGTGGGGGCTTTCATAGATCTGTCTCAAAGCCCATCGGCTCAACCTCCCTGCCCCACCAAGCCTCCATCTGAAACCCCTGTCTCCATATCAGGTGCTGAGTTCCTAGGGAAAGCTTATGTTTTGGTGCCAGGAAGGCCTGTGTAGAGGAGGAATAAAGGGGATGCAGCACAAGAAAATTTGGAGAAAGAGGTGTTCTGATCCCATTCTGGATCAGAAGGGGTTGGGCGGGCTTCCTGAGTGACTCCTTGGCTACTTTTGTCAAGACGCAAAAGTTATCAATGACTAGTTGCGTGGGAAAGTGAGTAGGATGGGCGAGCAGGAGGAAGGGATGGACGGGGGTTGATGGGTGTACAAGGAAGGGTAGATAGATGGTTGGAGAGAAGAAAAAGGGCTTAGGTGAGGGCAACAGGTGAGGCGAACATTGGATAATTGACTACACTGGTATGGAGTGTGTGTGTGTGTGTGTGTGTGTGTGTGTGTGTGTGTGTGTGTGTGTCACAAGAAGATGAATGAGTGGGAGAGAGAGATGGATGGATGGGAGGATGGTGCATTAGGGAATATCAGGAGCGCCCAGATCACCTTTTTGTTTTTGGTTCCCATGACTAGTAGAAGAGGGAGAGTTTAGAAAGCAGAAGAGTCATGGGCTGGAGATTTAACTCAGTGGTTCCAGCACCTACCTGGCAAGCATGAGGTCACTGATTCGATCCTCAGTAACCCCATACAAGAATACTGGGCATGGTGACTCATGCCCACCATCAGTAACACATACCACAAGGCTGGGCATGGTGACTCACACCTGTAATCCCAGCACTGGGGAGGCAGAGGCAGGAGGATTGCTGAGTTCGAGGCTTGCCTGGGCTACATAGTGAGCTCAGGGTCCTCCTGAGCTACAAAGTAAGACCCTGTCTCAAAAAAAAAAGCACCATTCAAGTCATGATGCCAAAATGCTGGAGAAGTTGTAAGCTTATGTATCTGGCAAGGCAGGGAGAGTTGGACTGGATAATTTGATTATAGGAGTAGTTGGAATTAATAATTATCTGAAAAAGCAACTAAATGAGGAACAGAAGTAGCTCATGTCAGTATATAGGTGAGAAAGTGCATTCGTTATCTACTGCTGTGTAACAAATTGCCCAAACAGTGTTTTAAACCATCTGTCATCTCCCAGTTTATGGGTCAGGAACCCAGCACCGCCAGCTGAATCCTCTGGCTGAGGGCTTCTCCTCCTGAGGATGTGGTCAAGGTGCTGCCTAGTGTTGCGGTCATTTAAAGGGACAGCTTCTAAACTCACACGGTTGTGCGCAGGCCCCAGTTCCTCCTAAGTGATGGTTCTGAGGGTTTCAGCTCTTCACACTTCCCCAAAAGCAACTCATGATGTGGCAGCTCTTCTGTCAGAAAAGAAGAGACAGAGACAACCCAAGCAAGGGGAAGTCAGTCTCTCATAACTTATCTCGGACATATTCAATCGCTTCAGAGGGAGCTAAAAGCAAGTCAGTAGGTCCAGCTGGCAGACAAGTGCCAGGAATGTCACAGAGGTCTCCGTCCCAGCAAATGGGAATCCTCAGGAGCGATTTAGAGCCTGGGTTGAAGCGTGCACAGAAAGGAACGGGGGAGGAAAGCTGTCAGCAGGAGAATCTGCATATCAGAAATAATCCAGGAAATAGAAACACCGGGGGCACTGGAATTACTGAAAATGAGGTGTATCTTTAAGGGCAGAGAAGCTAGTGGGGCATTTTGGAAAGAGCTAAGGTGAAGGGTAGCTAAGAAACTGGAGAGCTACGGGACCTAAAGCCAGGGAGGCAGGGGCAGTGGAAGAGCTGCCGAGCCCCAGGGCAGCACTCTGCCGGGAGGGCGGGGAACAGCGCAGAGAGGGCCGGGCACAGGAGCTCTTGGTGGCTTTGGCTTTGGGGCGGATGTACAGGCAGGAACGTGCCTCCTATCTGTGAAGGTGCCCATGTCTGTACCCAATGAGGGTATTGCTGGCATTTTGCCAACCCCAGCACGGATGGATCTCTGGAGGGTTCTGTGTGCTGCTGTGAAGGTGCGTCCTGCCCTCACTGCCTCTGGGGTGTACTGGGGTCTCCAGGACCAGTTTCCAAAGGATGGTCCCCTCTCAGTCGGCTCCCCAACGCTTCCTGGTGGCACAGCTCCTTCCCCATCCCTGACCATCCCCCAGGCCTGTGCCAGTCTGTGTGCGCACACCCAGGCAGTCACACACGCCAGAGCTGGGCTGGGTGCCAGTCAGACAGGCTGACTTCACAGAAAGCCACAGCCAGATTTGGACACCACTGATATCGTGGGGCCTGCAGAGACACCTGCTGCCCTCAGACCAACTGGGACAGGGCCATCCTGGTGGGAGCAGGCAGCTGGCAGCACTAGATTCCCGAGAAATCTCACGAATGCCATGCACCCTGCTGAACACGGTCTGCCCAGCCCTCCTCCTTCCATCCTCAGGGCTCTCGGAGTCTCCCCAGCGCAGACTCAGCAGCCAGGCCCAGGCCTGGTCTTAGGGATGCTGACTGTGCTCACAGAACACGTCCAGCCAGGGGCCCGTGGACTAGGCTCTGGGCAGCAGATGCCTGAATGCTCACCCTACCAGAGGAGAACAGGCTAAGTCTGTGTTTCACCCGACGTGTTCCCCTGACACGGTGCAGAAGGGACCTGAAGTCTTCCCCTGACACGGTGCAGACATGAAGTGAGGGCCAGGCCGCCAAGTTTGCCCTCAGTGCCGTCTGTCCTTCTGTCCTGCCAGCAGTGTGGCTGAATGCTTGGAGCACAGACTCCGGCGCCAGGAGGCTGGCTGTGAAGCCTCACTCTGCCTTTCCATGTCTGGGTAGCCAAAGGCAAGTTACTGAACTGTACCTGGATCTTCCCTATGAAATGGAGTTAATGAAGGTGCCTGGCCCCTGCGGTCACTGTGAAGAAACGGGACTGAAGTAAGGCAGATAAGGCATTGAGAACAGGGTCTTGATGTGCTCATTGTTGAATACATTTAGAGGAAAATTAAATTCTAAAAAGTGAGTCTGAACTAGACCTGACCATATGGGAGACTGAGGCAGGAAGATCACAAGTGTGAACCCAGCCTCACTTAATGAGACCCTGCCTCAAAATGTAAAAAGTAAAATAAAAGCCAGGGAATGTAACTCAGTGTAAAGACTCTGGGTTCAATCCAGTACTGTGGAAAAAGAAAGTCAGTCTGAAAACTATTTGTGTCATAGTAATGAACCATAGTTTCCAGAAAGTGGGCCTGAGTCTCAGTCTTTATCACTCCCCAGCTATGCCTCCAGAAACTTCCCCTCACAAGCCTCAGTTTGCACATCTGCACAGTGGGTGAGTTCATGTTGTGAGCCATGCCCTGCTGAGCAGCTGAGGGCAACTCAGTCCCTGCGGGCATAGTCACCATGCATGCTTCCCTTCCCTCCCGGCTCAGAAATCCAAGATCTCCACCTTCGAGAAGATGTGGGCCTTCATGAGCAGCAAGCCCTCAGCCCTGGTGAAGAACAACGAAGAAGGCATCCAGCGGACGCTCACGGCCGACTACGCGCTGCTCATGGAGTCCACGACCATCGAGTACATCACTCAGCGGAACTGCAACCTCACCCAGATCGGGGGCCTCATCGACTCCAAGGGCTACGGCATTGGCACGCCCATGGGTGAGCGGGGGGGGGGGGGGGGGAGCACGGAGGACGGAGGGCAAGTCTCCCGTCTGCGCATGCGCACGGCCCCACCTCTGCCCCAGCCCTGGTCTGAGAAGGCGGAAGCGGCACAAACAGTGGGGGGTGTCAGTTCCCAGAGGTCTCATCTGTTTTCCCTCGCCCTCCCGCTGATGTGGCCAAGATACATGGGGACAGACATTCAGTGGACCACGCCAGCCACCCAGATGCCTCACGAAGGTTTAAGGGGGACCCTCAGCGCTCAGCTCCCCGTTTGTTTGTTTGTTTGTTTGTTTGTTTGTTTGTTTGTTTGTTTGTTTTTTGAGACAGGGTCTCGCTTTGTAGTTCAGGCTGGCTCTGAGCTCACTATGTAGTCCAGGCAAGCCTCAAACTCAGCAATCCTCCTGTCTCTGCCTCCCGAGTGCTGGGATTACAGGCGTGAGCCACCACGCCCGGCTCAGCTCCCCTTTTGTAAAGAGCTCTGAGAGAGCGAGTGGTGCGGGCTGGCTCCAACCAGAGCGTTGGCAGTCAGCTAAATGGTGATCCAGGCAGGCGCCATTGACAGCCAGGGGTCCCCTCGTTCCTTGCCAGGCTCCCCGTATCGGGACAAGATCACCATCGCCATCCTGCAGCTGCAGGAGGAGGACAAGCTGCACATCATGAAGGAGAAGTGGTGGCGGGGCAGCGGGTGTCCTGAGGAGGAGAACAAGGAGGCCAGCGCTCTGGGCATCCAGAAGATTGGCGGCATCTTCATCGTGCTGGCCGCCGGGCTGGTCCTGTCTGTGCTGGTGGCCGTGGGCGAGTTCGTGTACAAGCTCCGCAAAACGGCAGAGCGAGAGCAGGTGAGTGTCTAGCTGGAGAGAGAGGATCTGATTCGCGCCGTCCCCATGGGAGGTGCTGGCCACGCCTGGTCTCACCCACCCTCATCGCGGTCCACCTTTCATCCAGGCCACCGGGACCGCCTGACGCTCGCTTGGTCCTGATCCAGCCCAATTCGCATTGCTCTTACCCCAGCCCGGGATAAGCCACCATCCCCAATGGCCTGGACTGCGCCTTCCCGCCTCCATGCTTCCCTGCTGCTGTCTCCTAGTTGCAAGGCAGCCTGTGCCCTGTTTAAAACTTAATTCAAACCATTATCAGTTTGCTGCATAAAACCCTCCAGGGTAATTGTCGAAGCTGGGAGATGCTGGCAAAGCATTCGTTATACTGTTCTCTCTACTTTTTGCATATACTTGAAAATTTCCATAACCAAAAGTTTTAAAAGGAACAGTTACAAGGACTGGCCCAAACGTGCAGACAGTGGAACTGGGCTCTACTAGTCTGATTAATTCAAACCTGGCTGGGCAGTGGTTCTCCCCCCCCCTTCCCAGCAAATAAGAACCACAGGGAGAGTTTTAAAGTGCTAATGCCCTGGCCTTGCTCCAAGAGACTCCGTTTTAATTGGCTCACGGCACCGCCCAGTGCTGGTGTTTTTAGAAAGCTATGGGGCAATTTAAACACACACCTAGGTTGAAGGCTCTGAGCTGAGAAATCAGCTCTCCTGGAGAAGTTCAAGGGCATCTCTGTCCAGTGGAGAGGAGATAGGGCCATAGATAATCAGCAAGTCTAAGTCAAGGAAGAGGAGAGGCAGGATAATACTGGGTGTTCAAGTTAGCCTGAGTGTCTGAAGTCTAAACAGGTACATTTCTGAAGGGAAACTCTACAGGTTGTTTAATCTTTATTTTTAAATTGGAGGGTGGGGCTTGGTTTTTTGAGACAGGGTGGCCTTAAACTCACTATGTAGCCCAGGCTGTCCTCGAACTCACAGCAGTCCTCCTGCCTCAGGCTCCATGCCCAGTGAGACATTCCCTTTTTAAAACCAGCTACACATTTTCACCCACTTCTAATTTTTAGAAATACACTGAATGGAAGTGTACTTTTATTTATAGATGTTTGTTGAAGTATCACTTATAAGAGGAAAAAATAGAGAAATGGCAATAAGATACAATGGTTAAAAATGTGATACCAAAAAAGAACGGCAACATTATTTAGGAATTCCTGTTAAGATTGGACTAAGTGGGCTGGAGATTTAGCTCAGTGGTTCCAGCGCCTGACTAGCCAGCACAAGATCCCTGGTTCAATCCCCCATAACCACATACAACAATACCAGGCATGGTGCCTCACGCCGACCAGCAATCAGTCCCACACACCACAATGCCAAGCGTGGCAGCTCACACCTATCATCCCAGCACTCGGGAGGCAGAGGCAGGAGGATTGCTGAGTTTGAGGTTTGCCTGGGCTACATAGTGAGCACAGGGTCAGCCTGAACTACAAAGCGAGACCCTGTCTCAAAAAAAAAGTATTGGACCAAACTCTGTCAAAAGCGCAGGGCCTGACTCCTCAGACCTCCCCTTCCAATCCTCCCAGCCCTTACTGCCACACACACAGCAGCTTCCTTTGTGGTCCACAACACAGCCAGCATGTTTCTGCCAGGCTTTTACCCATCCCATGCCATCCACCTGGAATGCTCTTCCCTCCCAGCACCGCATGGTCACAGAAGTTTCATTCCTATGTCGCCTTCTCCAGGAGCCCTCCCTGCCTGTCCCCTTCCCGCCACCTTCACCCTATGTCAGTACTTTGTTCTGTTAACGGTGCTCACTATGGAAATTCTTTGCTTGACTGATGTTTGCGTCTGGTCCCAACCTGTGCTCGGACCACAGTCTCTGGTAGCCACGTGCCTGACACCTAGAACAATGCCTGGCACATGGCAGAGGCTCAGTAAATATTTGCATAATGAAGAAAGGCAGGTCAGAGAGGAGTGACAGTCTGCAGTTGGTAGGTAAGGAAGGGAGACCCGGAGAGGCCATAGCTGGTAGGAGACTCAGCCAAAATTCAAAGCCAGGTTTCTATTACCCTCTAACCCTCAACCTGTATCCACCTCATCCGAGTGCTAATGCCCTGGCCTCATTGAGTAAGTTGAGGCATGAGCAACCTTCACTGCCTTCCACGTAAACCTCAAGACAACAGCTAGTCATTGGTCTCACAGAAGCCTCTGCCATCAAATTCATGGGCAATATACACTTTGCTATCCCTGTTTGGCTGCCTGCAAGGACCTAGTCAGAAAGAGGACGCTGCCGGCCTCCAAGGAACTGTCTCCCACTTGTTCACCGTAGCAAACACATGCTGGACTTTGCTGAGTAGGGGAACAGTGACTGTCCCTTTGATGGGAAGCCATGGCAGACAGAAGGTCACTCACATGTGTCTACATATTTGCTGGTATTGAGATCACGAGCATGAAACTGGCTGGTCCTGCTATTCAAAAACCCGATTTTCATGTGCATGCCCTTCAGAGCCTTGGTGTGCTCGTCTGTGAAATGACGATGGCTGTTCCACACACCTTAGTCTCTAAACAAGAATGTGGGGGGCCGGAGGGTTAGCTCAGTGATTCCGGCGCCTACCTCACAAGCGCAAGGTCCTGAGGTCAATCCCCGGTAACCACATATAATGCTGGGTATGGAGACACGCCCACCAACAATCAACACCGCATACCACAGTGCCGGACGTGGTGGCTCACGCCTGTAATCCCAGCACTCGGGAGGCAGAGACAGGAGGATTGCTGAGTTCGCGGCGGCTTGCCTGGGCACCATAGTGAGCTCAGGGTCAGCCTGAACTACAAAGCGAGACCCTGTCTCAAAAGCAAAAAAAAAAGAATGTGGGATTTCACAGACGCTATGCAAACTAAGCATCTTGCAGGAAGCAAAGGCTGGTGGGGCAAAAGTGTGAGAAAGATGAGGCAGCCTTGGCACGGCCCCTGGAAGGAAGGGGAGGGGTTGGCCAGAGCTGCAGAGCCAGGCCTCGCTCATGCACCCCGTTCTTTCCCCAGCGTTCCTTCTGCAGCACCGTGGCCGACGAGATCCGTTTCTCCCTCACCTGCCAGCGTCGGGTCAAGCACAAGCCCCAGCCTCCCATGATGGTCAAGACCGATGCTGTCATCAACATGCACACGTTCAATGATCGCCGGCTTCCAGGCAAGGACAGCATGACCTGCAGCACATCATTAGCCCCCGTGTTCCCCTAGGCACAGGTTGGGTGGGGACCACAGGCCTGGGGCAAGGCAGAGGGAAACAAAGGAGACTGGAAGGAACAGCCCAACCCTCACACCAGGCTCGGGGACCAGAGCAGCTGCCTGCATGCCAGGCCGGAAACCCCCAGGAAACCAGCAGGACCTCAGGCCCCTGTGTGGGCTGCACTCACTCCTGTCTCTTCTATGGGTTTCTAAAGCTGCCAGCCAAGAGAGCCAAGGCCAAAGGAAGCACACCCCTCTCTCAGGCCAAACTCACCCGTCCTGGTCCCTATACGCTCCTCCGTAGTCAGGAGTTTCTGCCGTGGCCCAGCAGAGGCTGCAGAACATGGAAGACAGCCCTTAGATTGCTACTTCTTCCTCAAGTCTAGAGACACAAACTGTGGCACCTTACAGATGTTACAACGTGGCCACCAATGGGAGCCAAGGGTTGGCCATCCCATATGCCTGGGCAAAAGGAAGACTCCAGCCTTCAGGGGCTGTTTACCTAATCCTGTTCTTCTGGACTTGGCTTCACCCATGACAGCCCCTTGGCAAAGCAGACTGGACAGAAGTTTGGGAGTTAAGGAGAAGAGGAGCACACAGACAGAAGCCACCATTGTGGATTCTTGTGGAAAACATCTCAACGGTTCCCACTCTTCGAGAAGGTCTCCAGGAATACACATGGCAAAATGGTCACAGCAAATACTTCTCCACTTCCGTCCAGAGGAGAGAGGACCCCTCAACCTCTCACAAAGGATGCCCAATGACTCACCTGATATATAAAGCCCAGCAGAGGAACGGTGGGTTCCATGAAAATCCCACAGTCCCTTGAGCCAATAGGCCTCACTTTGCTGGTTACCAAGCTGTTTACTAAGCCCTGGTGGCATTTGGGAACCTGGGCTCTTTGCCATCTACTCACTGGCAACTTACTATTCCTGGCCAGTTGAATTTGGCCTCTCTCTGTCATCTTGGAAAGAGAAGAGAAGCCTCCACTGAGGTGACAATCAAGTCACTCTTCATGGAAAGAGCCAGGGTCCTATTGCACATGCTCTTTGTGGTAGGTGAGACAAGCCAGAGAGGCCCAAAGAACTTCTGACCTCCTGGACCTACCAAGCTTAAGGATGCTCCCTAGAAAAAAAAAAACAGTGTTTTCAGTAGCAGGATATCATAGCTACAGGGGCCCAGGGGAGAGGGAAGCTGCCTCCTGGAGAATTAACCAAAGACCCAACACAGAGCTAAAAGGCCATCTTGACCCTTTGTCTCTTATCCAGAGCAGTTGCAGCCTTGGGGGAGATAGCAGAGGAGAGAAGCAGCAAGGCTATGGACCAGGTGATCTGCGGGTTCCAGCTTGCTGTGAATGTTCTAGAATCCGGGACTTTGAGATCCTTAGAATGAGAAATGAAGGGTTAGGCAAAAAGTGTCCTTAAAGAGAGCATAATAGGGCCTGCAAACCTCCATAGCCGAGGGTGGAAACTAGGCCCTGAGCAGGAGAAGGAGAGCTGGAAATCCTGGACAGAAAACCAGGGGAAACCAGCCACCCCTCCTGCCCACCTCCTGCACTGCTAGGGGGCCTGGCTCAGCGAGGAAGAGCTACAGTTCCGTCTTGAAAAGCAGATTGACCAGGTGGGGTCCTGTGAGCTACAAGATCCAACTCACTGGTTCCCCCAAATGCCAGCAGCTTGAGTTGGCTGTCTACACTGGAGGGGGGGAGGGGGCTGGACATAGAGTCCAACGCGTGGAATGATAGGAAAAGCCATGCTGATGTGAGCTGCGGGAGGTTGGGAGTGCATGTGTGTTTGAAGGATAAGCCTCGGAGATCGGGGGTCAAGGACAGGTTGAGCCGGATGACATAGTCCAAGGCATGCAATAATGGGGGGCCCTTTGGGACCAGGAGTATGTGAAGGTGTACATGTGAGTGAGTTAGGCTTGAGGGAGACAAATCTAGACCAGCAACAGAGCCCTATCTATGTAAAAACAAGAGAAGCCATGTTGTTAAGGGGTTCTGGTGAGAACGTCCATGCATGCGTGTGTGCGTGCACGCATGTACCTATGTGTACGTGTATGTGCCTGTGCAGAAGGCTGAGAGAGAACCCTACAGCATAGCCAAATGTGTGTTAAAAGAGAAGCCATGTCATCCAGGAGTCTGTGTGTGAGTGTGTAGAGACTCGTGTGTCCAGCAGAGAGCAGGGAAGACACAACACCCGTTGTACGTGAGGACCCCTGTAGATGGGAGGTTGGAGTGTCCATAGGAGTATGTGCATGCCCATGTGTGTTCAGTCACACACACATGTCCCAGCTCACAGTGGGAGCAAGGCGGACAATCTAGTGAGGAAGGCCGGGCATCAGGGTCTGCGCTCCCGTCCCGGGTTTTGCGTCACACCTGGCAGAGGCTGTAGAGGAAGCGTGAACGTGGGAAGACGCCGGGGGCTTCATCCTTCTGTGGCTCATGGCTGCGGACTCCTTTGCTGCAGTCAGAGAGTCCTGTTTGAAGGGCAAACGTTTTCTTTTTCCTTTCCTGACGGTAGGGTTCTAATGGAAGTCTGTACTGACCGCTCTCACCAACCACATCGCTAATCACTGTCTTACTTCGTCTAGTAGAGTTTCATAGCACACACCCATACCCACATTCATGTCACCCACGCGTGTGCTTTTGTGCGTGACACGATACGAATGTGTCATGTTCTTCTGAGGCTATGCACTTATGTAGACTGTGATGGGAGGAAGAAAAGGAAGTCGCCAGGGCAGAAGACTTGTATCAAAGGATAAAGAATGGCGGTCAGGCTGAGGCCCATTCCATTGAGGGGCTTCCCCGAAGACACTGGCGTGGGTTTCATACTCCCACCTCCCATTCCAGCTGAGCCTTACGTCTGGAGGTGCGGCCAGGGCTCGGCCCTGGCGGATGTCATGTGCCCTGGAGACCAGGCCAGTGTGTGCAGCCCAGCGGAGCTCGCCCTGTGTTCGTCTGAGTCGTGACTCTCCGCGGGTGCTGAGCCCCACGTCCCTCTGTGCAGTGGGAATGGAGCAGATAGAGGATGGGAGGGAGGTGTCCCTGGAGAGGAAAGACGCTTAGGGTTGACCCTGCCCTGCTACCCACAGGGGATGGCTGTGCTGGGGCAGGGACACACACACATGTGCGCGTGTATGTGCGTGTACAAGCACAGAGGCACCCAGAGGGAGTGGAAGCACAAAGCTGGCCTGGGTGGAGCGCAAGAAGAAACGCACCTGGCAGGCGCCAGACTGTCCCTGTGTGTCCCTCAGGACAACCCGAACAAAAGAGGGCTCCCCTCCTCGACAGTGCCACCATGGCCAAACTGAGGAGCAGCAAGGAGGAGACCACCCCAGCCCCTCAGCAAGGCCCTGGGACTTTGGGACTTTGAGCCCCCTTCTGTGGCTCCCTTAACCTGATGGTGGCTTCTCTGCTGTGGACATATCAGAAAAGCCCAAAGGCTTTGTCAGTGTCCAGGTGGCACCACTTTGCATGGATTCCACAAGAGGGGAAAATGCCCATTGGCCAGCAAGCTGGACTCTGCTCTCTGAGGGGCAGGAGGGCTGCTTTCTTCAGCCCAGACTCTGCCTCGGCCACAAGAGCACAGCAGGCTCCTGCCAGCCCTGGCCAGGGCTGGAGGAGAGGTCCAGACAAGCCAGACCTTCCTCCTCCTCTTCCTCCTCCTCCACGTCCGGGAAAGCAGAAGTCAAACCGAGGCCCACGTTCTCCAAGATCTATCAGAGGTCTCCTTCTGCCTTTTTTCCAAGGGAATTCTGGGAGTGGGAGGTGCAGCCTCTGCCTCATCACTCAGCATGAAGTGGATCCTTCCCCAAGCCATTCCCTGCTGTGTGCACATCTATAAACAGGCTGAAGTCAGTGGCCACATCTGGTAGGGTCCAGAATGGATACTCATCTGGAAAGGGAGGATGTAGCAGAATGGACAGACATCTGTATGGATTTAACATCTAGGACCAGCCCAGTCCCATGGGAAGATTTAAAAAAAAAAAAAAAAGGGCCTACTCTGAGGATGGTCTCTAGATGAGACACATCTGGAAGTCCTAGGATGGGGGGGCACATCTGGAACGGGCTCAGCTGCTCACCACAGTGGGCGGGCCCTGTCCTTTGTCTCCACACCAATTGAATCAAGCCCTCATTTCAGTGCTGGATTTGCCCTGGAGTTAAAAATTTCAGAGCTGAGGTGGTACATGAAGTCACAAAACTATTTTAGGTAGAAAGGTAATGTTCTGTACAATATATGTATGAATGTAAATATATATATGCTGTATATATATACATATATATATGCACAGTGTATATATGACCCATAGCCCATGTGTATACAACCCTTCCCCGCACGTCTGCACACAGAGTGTACAGAGCCCAGCCAGTGTGGGCGGGGACTAGGTGACAGATGGGAGCTATGGCAACAAGGTCTGGAACAAAAGTTGCGGAGCCCTTAGGGGTTGGGCAGGCCCTGCATCCAGCAGCACTCTGGGCCCTGGAGAAGAGGATGGTACTGCAAGGCTGGACAGGATACAGGGCAGGGAGTGGCCATGGGATCTTGTCCCACCTGGGTGTCCATCCTGCAGGACCCTGGGGACGTCCGAGAAGCGGCGTTGTGCTAGTACCTGGTCCCTGTGCCACTGTCACATCCTTGTTCTGGAGCAATGAACAGGGAGTAGAGGGGCTGGGGCAGAGGAGGCCGTGCCCCGGGCCTGCTCTCACCCCTGCTTTGGAGTTATCTGGTAAGTGTCGGCTCTACCGGTCACACACTATGGGAGCTTTGTAGGCTGCAAAAGCCTCGATTGTCACCTGGCACGGAGACACTTAGCTCACAGCTAGCAGAAATGACTTTTGAGGGGAAAGGCCCAGGGACATTGCCAGAATGTGTACTGCATCCTGATGCCCCGGTTACCAGTCCTGCTGTCATTCCCTCTGGTTTCTAGGACGGAGGGCCTCAAAGCACCCCAGTTTGTCTCCGTTTTACAGTTCAAAACCCTGAGGCCCCCCAGTACAAGAAGCAGCCAGACTCGGTAAAAGGCTGGTGGAGACACTGGCTCAGACACCTCCCCAGTTCCAGTGGACCTGGGGCCAGTTGTCAGGGAGTGACCAAGGAACCAGAGAGGTGAGAGATAAGAGGCAGGAAGCCCGGTGTAGCTTGATGCATCTGGCTCCCCTTCTCCCCCGTTGCGTTTCCCCCAGCAGGGCAGCTGGCCGAGAGCCCACAGCAGGCCGCACACCTCTGTCCCCACCTCATGTGAGTCCGTCTGTGCCCTGCAAGTGTAGTCCTCACACCCCTTCACGGGTCCGAGCATCTCAAGAGCGTCCAAGGAGAAAGAGATCTGGACCGGGCTTTGCTTCCACAGCCTGCTCGCTGCTTAACCCCAGGCACTTACACGGCCAGTCTCTGGGCCCTGGCCAGGTGTGTCTGAATCCAGCCCCTCAGGAGGGTCCTTTCCTGGCTCCGCAGGAACCACAGCTTCCAGGGACCCTCATGCCACTGTGTTCTGAAACCCAGCCCACCTCTGCCTGGGCAGACTTCCTGGCTGGGCCTTGGTGATGGGGACCTCAGTCCCCAGCTCTGGGACTGAGCCTGGCAGCACCATGGGCCTCCCAGAGCCCTGTCCTGTCCTCCTACCCAGACCAGAGTGCCTGGACACCTCCCACTCCCATTCAACTCGGTTCCCACACACTGGTCTCTGGGCCATTCAGGGGATGCCCTTTGTGGACATGCAGAATTTCTATGAATATAGTTTTTTGTAAACATTTTGTAACAATTTGGGTTTCATAGTAACTGTGTTACTTGCCAATCATTCTAGGCTGATGTAAATAAATTTCCAAACAAATCTGATTATTTTCCTTTTTAAGACACTGTGATATATCAAAGTGCACAGTTTGCTGTATGAAGTAATATGGTTTTAAATTTTAAATAAAGAAATGTTTCTAAAAAACAAGATCCCCCTGAGGTGTGCCCTGTGTTTCTCATTTCTCCTTAGAACCTAACAGCTTTTACTGTCCGCCCCCCTAGAGATGGCGGTATCCAGGGCAGGACACGTTGGTGCTGAGCAGGTGAGTAGTTGGCTAATTCTGATTCAATATGGAGGCTGTCCTGTCTGTCCTCTGCCTTACCCGCTCGAGCACATCCCTGTCCAACTCATCTCCATCCTCGAACTCCCTTGGCGGTCGCACCGTTTCGCAGCCACTCGGTCCCCGGTGACGTCTGACGGACATCTCCGCGCAGCCAGGCCCGTCACAGATCTCACCTGAGATTCTGTGAGCTCAGAACAGAGACACCCTGAGGAGAGGGCTCCTCCCCGGAGAAGCACGCTGCACCTGTCGGTCAGAGTTCAAGGGCGGGGGGGGGGTGGTGTTTCAAGCAGGGAAGATTGAATCAGGGGTTACAACACCAGTGAAGAGGATGACAGAGCGAGGCCGGCCTCTAAACCTGGCCTGAGAGCGAGGGAGGGAAAGACATACCTGGAGTTGCAAGCCAGGGTTCCAGAAGCCAGGACCAAGAAGCTGCTACCATGCCTGTTGTAACTGCCTCTCGTCACCCAGAAAGGGGGCGATGGAGAGGCCAGGAGTGCTCGTAAAAAGCCTCATGATCACATGACCCGAAGAGCTCCAAAGACGACAGGAAGATGGCCTCTGTGTCACCTCTGCTGCTCCATGGGGAAGAAGAGCACCTCCTTCCTCAAACTGACTTAGCCTTAGCCAGCGTTTTTTGCTAAAACCGACTTTTACAACAGTCTCTGCAGGCACAGTCTGCCATGGCAAATCCTCTTTCAGTGATTCAGGAAGTCAGGGCTCCATCCAGACCAGAATAATCCGGGGAAGCTGGCAAGAAACTCCACCCACACCCCTGGCCAAGTACAGCTGGACTGGAGATTTCCCTTCAAACTGGGAGAATAGCTTCCTTCACTGTTATCATTGCTGTTATTATTTCTGCACCCACGGCAGTCACTACAGAACTCTGGTGGCTTGGAGGTGGTGGGAACAGAGGTCTAAAGCAGATTCTGGTCAGGGTCTTTCGTGGCCTGTTGGTCTGCAGAGTCCCAGCCCAGAGAGGTCTCCTTTCTTTCAATCTTGATCATCTAAGCTCATTCAGAGCATGGCCTTAAGAGCCACTGAGTTGAGTCCTCCCACCACAGGATCCCACCACCTTCTAGATCAAGGACTTGCCCTCTCTGCAGAAATTTCTGGTGGCATCCAGGACAGGAGACACTTTTCAAGGTCCCTCCAACACCTTGATTTAAACAAGTGACCTTGGACGGTTCACAAGCCTTAGTTTTTTTGTTGTTTTTTTTTTTAACCTGTGCGGTGGGGACGCTCACATGAGCTCCCTTAGAACAGAGACGCATGAGAACAAAAGCAGAGAGTCTGGGGAAAGCACTTGTTAAGTGGGAGACATCTCGCAGGCTTGCTATGTGAGGGTCCTTTTCTCCTCCTCAGTCAGGTTCCTTGGCCTCCTTTCTTTCTGTGCCCTGTAGCACCTGCCAAGTAGCCAGCCAGGGAGCAGGGAGAGGTCGGGGCTGGGTACTCAGGCTGCTATTCCAAGAGCCAGTCTAAGCCAAGGTCCTGTCTCCCTTGGGGCCCTGATGGAGCTTCCTTAGGAAACAGAAGCCGGCTGTTTAAGAAGCATCTGTCATTATGAAAACAAAGTTGCCAGGCCATTTTTTCTTTTACTATTTTTACTGCGATTTCATTATCGTATGCAAATGAGGCCGCTGATGAAGCCTTTCTGCAGGGTGGCCCATGCTGGGACCAGCTCCACCGAGGGGATTTATTGCCTGCCTCGGCCTCCAGACAGAATCCAGGATGAGGAGGCCCCACGGAGATGGCTTCCGGAGCATCAGCCCCACTCTGGAACCCTCTGCTCCCCCCCACACAATGCCCAACCTCCTGCCTCAGCCCCAAGAATGCCCTGTCCTTTGTCTCCACAGGCCAGAATGCAGCCCTACGCAGCTCAGGTCTCTGTCCTCAATTCCCCAGTAGTTGGGACTCTTCGCAGACTGAATTGTCAGGACACAGCTGGGTCCAAGAGAAATGAAATGTACTGATACTTAATCCACATTGGGCCCATCATGCTAGATGAAAGGTCCAGTGTTACCTCCCTAGTTGGGACCCCTCTCCTTAGAAGAGGTCCTGCTTGAAGGCTTTCAATACAAAGGGAAAGTAGGAGAGTGAGGACTGAGGTGTCAGCCAGCGAGGGCTCAGCATCGCCATCCACCCCATGGGTGACTGCACCTCAGTCCACGGGGAACTCAGAACGAGCCTGGATTGCGCAACTCAAGTTCCCACCAGAGGGTGAGGGAGCTGGGATAAGTATATGCTAAATCCTAGCAATCTGTTTGGAACTGATCCCGGTGATCAACCCAGATACTTCCTACATGCCACAGGTAGCAAGGTGGGCTCCAGACCAGGACAAAGCCTCAGGGTGAGTAGCCCATGTCGCAGGGTGTTTTGCACAGATACAGGGAGGGCAGAAGAGGCATACGAGATGCTGACAGCATCCACTATGGCCCCGTTATAGATAAAGAAACTGAGGCTCAGAAAAACAAGTAACTTACTCAAGGCCCTGTGAGAAGTGCAGGCAGAGAACAACCTTGGGCCCTCTGCCTCTGCCACTCAAGAAGCCTGTAGGACCTGCTGCCTCCTGGCCCCCTGTGCCTTGCTCGCAGCCTGGGCTTTAGCCTGGATTCCTGCCCAGCTGCCCAGTTCCCTCCCCACTCTCCTTTTTGCAGTTCAGCCCCAACCCCAGCCTACACCATGCTGTCTCCCGAACTACTTTTTCCTTGCATAACATATATTGGCAAAGAACACACCACCCCACCCCCAGTCAAACCCAGCAGCTCCAGGATGCAGAGAGATTTTCCTCCAAATCCCTGCAGGCTTCTGTATAGTACTATTTGGCCCTAACTTTCCCTCTCAGTTTGCTACAAAGACCAGCTTCCCTTCTATATCAGCTAGCTTTTCTTTACCATAACAAAATACCTGAGCCAGACTTCGTCTATAAGGAAAAGAGGTTTATTCAGTTCACAGAAGTCTGGGGTCAGGGGCACTTTGCCGTCTGGTGAGGGCTCCTTGGCTGCATCGCGTCATGGGTATGGGAGGGAATTCTCATGGAGCAAGTGATCGTATCTCAAATCAGGAAGCAGACAGAATGGGAGAGACTGATCTCTTAGCACCCTCCTTCCTCCCCAACTCAGCCTCAGTTTACTAAGAATTTTCCCAACTCTACTAACACATCCTCTGGGACAAGCACGTCACAAGAACCTTCCACTCATCATGCCCTGGACAGATGCTTTCCTCTACACAGAGGTCACACTGAGCTCCACTTTTCCCAGTGCTTGGGCAGTGGCAAGATTAAAGATGTGAAAAGCCAGAATCTTCCCAGTCCTCCTCACCTGTGGGTAAGGATGAGGTCATTCCAGTGTCACTGGCTGTGTGCCCTCACATGAGCCAGACCTTGGCCTGCAAGGGCCAAGGGAGAGTCCCCTCTGCCTTCCAAACCACCCTCCTGTCTGAGGACCGGAAGGCTCAGTGTGCAAGGGCTCAGTTCTTTCTTTCCCAAGACTCGGTAGTTATAACAATAGGTGGCAGCTAGTAGCAACAGCTGAATACCCGGCACTGTACCTGGCTCCCCTGCGTGTCTCAGCTTCAGGATTCTCAGCATAATCTTATGATCTAGGGGGATATCATCCCCAGATGGCACTTGTAGGAAGCGAGGCTCAGAGAAGAGCTGTTCACCTACAATCACCCAGGAAGCAGCAGAATGTGTGGTCTCCAGTTTGAGACCTCTGTTTCATAGATTTAGTAAATGAGAGGATGAATAAATGAAGGAGTGAATCAGAAAACAGTTGATATCAGTGCTGTTTACTGGCACTGAGGAGCTTTTGTGCTTATAGGAGGAAAAAAAATCCAAGCTTGATTGGGCCAAAAACGAGAATTACTAATTACAGTCACTCACAGGAACGACCTAGCATTTATGCCTAATTGCAGTGCAGTCCAATAACAATTATGCACATCAATAAATGTGTCAGATTAACTTAGTTGTAAGTTTTATTTGATCCCAACGCTAAACCCTGTTGGTTGTTGTTCAGGCTGGGGAGGTTGTAGTCCTCATGCTTGGTGATCTTGGTCACTTCCGGCTAATCCGGGAGGACCATCGGCTCTGGACAAGAAGTGAAAGATGGGAGAGGGAGGAAATGTCTCTGTCTTCCTCTGCCGCAGTGTGCGCCCTGGCAGGCTCAGGGAGAGCAGTTTGGCAGGGGGTCTTTGCAGGGCATGCAGAACGCGTCTCAAGCCTCCCCGCCCTCCCTCAGTGCCAAAGGCAGCTTCCTAATTAGAACATCCATAACCCTCAGCATCTGCTCCAAGAGAATTCAGCTGCTCTGAGATGGAGAAGTCCATTAACTTTATTGCACAAAACGTCGGACGTGCTCTTAGACAGAGGATTTCTGCCAAGTGAGATAAACTGCTTGGACCTGCCAGAGGGATGGGCCAGAACTCCCTGCAGTCCTCGGCTGTGTCCCGGAACTCCCTACTCTCTCCATCCAAGGCCCGCGAGGTGCTGTGTCACCCCAGGAGTCTGGAATCAGAAGAAGCAGTGACTTTCAAATGCAGGTATAGCCCAGGCACCCAGCCTGCAGTGTGTAAGCCTGACCTGTTGGATGTCAGCACCAGACAGCACCACGTGACTCCCAGAATGCACCAAGTTCCCCTCCATAGTTGGGCAGCTCATTCCTACATCAGCAGGACTTAGATGAACTGGCATCACCACAGCAGCAGCACACAGTGGCTAAGGACAGGCTTTAGAATCCGATATTTCTGGGGCCGAATCTCAGCTTTGCCACCTAGTGTGACCAGGCAAAAAGAATTTAACATCCTGAAGGTAATCTGTGAAATGGGCTAATATCCACCTCTAGGAGGGTTAAACACAGTGATGCCTGGAATCTTTAGCACATGCCTAAGGCGGGGCCCTCCACATGACAGCAGAAACCGAGGGGAGGAGTATCCACAGTGTGTCAGGGAGAGCGAGCCCCAGCTTGGAGTCACAAGGTCCCAGGTACAATCTCTGCTCAACCATGTGACTTTACTCCCTGAGGTCTTTGATTTCCTCATCATGAATTGGGGTAGATATTTCCTGGCTCTCCTCACAGGAGAATCAAGAAGACAGGGGAATGCTGGGAGGCACTAACGGCCGTTCTAATGAGCGCCAGTACTGCTCCAGTTACTGAGGTTGGCATCCTACCTGCTACAATTCCCCAGGCTGGGCCAGACCCACGTTGGCTACTGGGAATCCCTGTCATTGGCCCAAACACCCCCTCTCGGGCAGCCCTGTCCCCATGGGGCACATCCTAGACTCACACCTGGATGGATATCTGCCCAAGTGGGCTTCCCAGGCCTCCCTTCTCAGACCCAGATTCCTTCTTAATATGAATAATTAGCGGAAACACTCGGAGAAGAGGCGGCAGCCAGAGCAATCGACCCCGGTGATTTCCGAGCCTCGGGGAGAGCCCAATTTTGCTCCAATCCGGGTGCTGTAAATTCCCATCAAGCTAAGAAAATATAGTGCAATTTAGAAACACTGATACGGCAATAAAACACAGATCTCCAGCAAATGGAATTCGGCAACATCTAAAAATGGAGCCATACATTACTCGGCCTGCGAACTCCCTCCGGGGACGTGACGCTGGGAGAGGTTGGAGGAGCTTTCTGTTCAAGCGGATCTTTCTTTTCCGGATGAAGACGGGGCTACCCGCAGCCAGCCTCAGTATCCCTCCCAGGCTGTACTCCCTCGCTGCACCCATAGAGGGGTCCAAGGCGGGCTCCCCTGTGTGGAGGACCCGTGGGCTGCCCTCTGTTGCACAGGGACTGCTGGAGGGAATATTCACAAAGGGCCGGGAAGAGCGGAAGAGGAACTTGCTGTGCTCACTTTGAGGAAGTGCAATTGTAATCAGATGAAGATGCGGCAGTCAGGGCTTATTCAAGGCCAGTGCTGGAAACAGGGGTAAAAGCTGGATTTCATCTCCCATCTGCCTTCTTCTAGTCCATATGCTGCCTTTTGTCCAGCTCAGGACTCAGCTCTTTGCTCTGCAAAACCAAGCAGCGCTGCTCCCTGCTCTCTGGGCAAGAGGCCTGAACGCAGTCCCCAAACCCACTCATCAGGCTGCTTCTCAGCCAGCTCACGTAGCCCCATCTGTAACCCTGAAAGGGGAAGAGGTGCCCCCCCAAAACAGAGGCTGGGTCCAGGATCTCTTGTGACAGAGGGAACAGCAGAGGGACTTGGGGAATGAATGCAGACCCACAGCCCCCTAAACGAGACACCTTAACCCCCCTCTTCCTGGTCCCCACCTCCTCCCTCCTCATCAGCACTCAGCCCTCACTCCTCTAAATATTTTCAGCCATAGATGAGGAACCCATGGATATGGCGGGTTGACTGTGTCTGGCACCTAGAGGTGACCCAGAAACAGCAGTCGTATCCGTGAGGATACATAGGCCACATCAAGCAACAACCAAACCTGCCATCTTGGCGGCCCAACGTGACAGGCTTTATTTCTCATCCACATGTATTTCTCAGAGGGTCTGTGACCCACTGGTGTCCTCCATTGTGAAAACCAGCCATGTAGGCTGATTTCATGGTGGAGCCGATTCTAACATTCAGTGTCAGACCTTCTCCGTATCATCTGGGCTGAAGGATAAACAGGCTGAAGTGAGACCCGCAGACGCTTCCCCTCCCATACTCACACTGGTCGCTGTGGGTGCCCACATCTACCTTGTTCTCTGAGACCCAGAACCCACGCACATCCGCCCAAAACTTCCACATCTCCACCTTCATTTCTGCCCTGCATTCTCACAAAGCACAGCAGAGGAAACACAGGCCACTGTGCCCTCGGCCACAGCCCACGCTGGCCCAAGAATGGCAAATCTTTGCAGAGGACAGGCCTTCCCCTAAGCCGTCCCCTGTGGAGGCACCTGCTCCTCTTTTCTGACTAAAGGGTTAGCTTCAATCTAGTGCCAATCCGGAACTCAGGCCTTTAGCGTCTGATTGTAGCTTTGCCCCTGAGGGTCAAGAATAAAAAGCTGCGGTCTCCAGAGGATCTACACCGATGGCAGTGTCGCCAAAGCCATGGTGGGAGAACCCAGATCCTCCCAGAGGAGATGTAATTAGTGGGCAGGTCAGATATGTCCGGCTCCTGGCACAGACATAAAGTGGTGCAGGGTAAAAGGCGGAGAATCAGAAACTAAAAAGGAGGGTGAGGATGATGGGAAAGTGGAACCTAGAGTATGAATGAGCACAGGGCCCAGAACACAAGTGCCAGCATGAGCTTCGGACATTAGATCTGAATGCTGGTTCTGCCACCCACGAGCCATGTGACCTCAGATCAGTCGCTCAACCTCTGGGCGCCACCTCAGGAAAGAAGTGCTCAGAAGCTCTGCCTTGTGGCCTTGTTGTTAAAATGCAATGAGAGGGTTGCGAAATGTGCAGCCCATCGGGTTTGGGCAGTGAGTAAGCCTGGGGAGGAGGAGGGCAGGATCCTTCAGGAGGTGCCAGGCCATTGTAGCAGCCGCAGGAAGTTCTCCAGCCAGATCCCTTCACAGAACTGTGTACACAACCCTGCGCTGTGAGTGCTGGCTGGTCATGGCTCCTGGTACCTCCTCCTCAGGATCCTTCTCCCCTGAGATGACACTCCCATTCCTGCCCTCCACCGCCACAGCTCTGCCTGCAGTGCCGTCACCCAAAGGTCCCCCCTTCCCTGAGACCGCCTGAAGATGAGATGTAGCTATCTGTGCTCCCGAGCGCCCGCAGTTGGCCTGAGGTCGGACTCCTGCCAAAGCCTCATCCTCGCTCAGCCTTGACCTGCCTTTCTTGATTCCCCACCTCTTCTCTCAAGAGCATTCCCTTCATGCATGTCAGGCGCCCGAACCCCCACTTCGCCCCGTTTCTAGAGCAGTGATGATGAACCTTCCAGAGCTTTCAATGACAACAAACAACCAGCTGTGGCACACGTGCCATAGGTCTGCTACCACCAAACACAGCTCGAAGAGATGCTCCGGGGCAGGAGTGACCCTGAGGCTGGGCCATGACTTAGGCCGGCCAGGGCTGAGCGGCCAGACGGGCTTCTAAGGCCAGACACTGTGTGTGCGGGGTGAACTCTGGTCCCTTCCAGGCCAGGAGATCCTGCCCGAGGTGCTAGGAGTCAAGAGAGGCATCTGGTACCAGCTGTAGGAAGAAGGGAAGGGCAGGGGAGAAGAGGAAGCCCACAGCTCTCCCTATTTCTCTATTTATTGCTTTATTCATGGAAGGCTTATCCTCATGTACTTAAACAGGATTTGAGCAGCTTAAAACTAAATGCATTTAAAAGGAAATGATTGTAAAAGCAAAACAGCACAAGAACCATGTCAAAGGAGTACAGTATTTTATTTCCTTGGAGGCTGACTAGGAAAACGAAGGCAGAATCTCTTACTTGGGCCACCAAGAAAGAGGGTTGCTGGAAACAGGGTCCTTCAAGAGTCAACAGATCCCCCGAATTGGCTAAAAACTCCTCCTGGATTACAGGTCCCTGTGGGATGTTCTCCCCATCTGACCCCTGAACTCCTGTGATCAGGGAGACAGTAAAAGAGGCTCTGACCCTGGCACCTTGCAGGGCCTCAGAAGCCCCTTCTCCTCTCAGAGCATCTCTAGCCCATGAGAGGGGTGAGCCTGAAGACCTCCGGGGCTCTTACTGGCTCTGATGATCAAGGGCCCCACCTAAGAAGTCAGGGCCTAGCACTTCCCAGGGCCTCGGGCAGATGGAACGTGAATCCTGCATCCTTGGTGCCCTGGTAAGCGTGAGAGATCGTGGGGACCCGGCCCAGAGTGGCGAGAGCTACCCGGAGAACCTCAGGATCTTAGAGGACCGTAAGTGGCCCCACCGTGCATCAAGGATGTGACGGCTGAGCCTGCAGCAGTCACCCTCCCGGAGTGCAGAGTGGTGGATCCCAATGATCAGGGCCTCCAGCTGAGAGATGCAGCAGGTGTTAAACCCTGACCCCCGGTCACCCGATCAGGCCATAGCCTGTGTCGCCCCTCGCTCCAAGCCGGTGAGCCCTGTGTGACCACCTCCCTGTGGGGTCTCGGGGTGTTGCCAGTTGGGAGAGGCCCCAAGGAGTCAGTTTTTTTCATGTGTCCCCAGTAGATCCTACATTTTATTGTAATTGTGACCTGCTGGAGCTAAGCCCTTTCCCTCAGGACATGGACATGAGGAGCGCATCAGAACAGGGACAGAGAAGTGGGTCCTTCTTCTATCCACAAATGCACCTGTCAGCAGCCCATGTGCCCCTTCAACAATCCAGCTCTGGCTCATCTCCAGAGCTTGCTCTAGGCTGCTGTACCTCCTAGGACCCACAAGCCTGCCTCTGATCGCAGCGTGGCCGTCAGTGTAGGCGGTAAGTGCTCTGATGACTTGTTGGCACAGGGGAGGCATAAGCTGCATCTG
This sequence comes from Thryonomys swinderianus, assembly GCA_004025085.1. Taxonomy (NCBI): domain Eukaryota; kingdom Metazoa; phylum Chordata; class Mammalia; order Rodentia; family Thryonomyidae; genus Thryonomys; species Thryonomys swinderianus. The sequence goes on along the minus strand of PVIC010005622.1, from coordinate 23,568 downwards.
CCACTTAAAAAGCATTTCTGGAAGTGCAGAGGCGGCAGGAGTGTTCGACAGCACTGTCAGCGGGAGAGAATGCTCTGTGCTCCCAGACAAATGGCTTTGCATGAGGAGCATTGTCCAGGCGCAGAGCAGCCTTTGAAAAGTACCCCAGAGGAGGCCATGGGGGAAGAGCGGCTGTTCTCCAATAGCAGCATGTTCCAGGCAAGAGACACGAGTCTCTGGAGACCTGGAAGCAGCTAGCACTCAGCCCAGGCTAGAGCAGCAGAGGGCAGAAGAACCTCACACTGACCCAGTGGCATTTCCAGTGTCCAGAGAAACTTCGCCCACCTGTGAAGTTGATACTATCATTAGCCCCCCTCTGGGGTTGGGGAAACTGAGGCCAGAAGTGTAACCAGATAGGAGGTCTCAGGGAAGTTCTGTCCAGGTTCTTGGTATCCCAAACAAATAAATGAGCAGGACACATAGGAATAACAAGAGCAAGATTTATTAAAAGTAAAGGAAGTGGGCCGGAGGATTAGCTCAGTGGTTCCGGCGCCTGCCTCGCAAGCACAAGGTCCTGAGTTTGATCTCCAGAAACCACATACAATGCTGGGCGTGGAGACTCACGCCCACCAGCAATCAATACCACATACCACAGTGCCAAGCATGGTGGTTCATGCTTGTAATCCCAACACTCTGGAGGCAGAGGCAGGAGGATTGCTGAGTTCAAAGCTTGCCTAAGCTACATAGTAAGCTCAGAGCCAGCCCAAACTACAAAGCAAGACCCTGTCTCAAAAAAAAAAAAAAAGTAAAGGAAGCGAAGGTACACTCTTTGGAGTAGGAGAGGGCTGGTGAGGAGAGCTCACGGCCCTGACAGGGACAGGCACTGGATCTCTGAAAATCCTGGGACTATGGAAGGATCCACAGCCAGAGATTGACAGGAGTCACAGCCCAACATGGTACCTGGCTCCATCCGTACTTTGGAGGGGAAGCTTTGGACTAAATAAAGTTTTTAGAAGGAGTATCATAGTATCCGAAGCCCACAGGAGGCAGGGATCAAAACTGCAATGCAAATGAAGTTGTTTGCAGGCAAAAGTCATGTACAACAGACCCTTGAGTTACAACCAACCTGACATACAAACAACTTGGGTTACAACCAGAGTTCTAGCTGTAACTTATGACCAAAGTCTGGAGTTACAACCCAAGTGCCACAACTACTTGCGTTTGCAGATCTTCTCAGATATAGATTTAACCCTTCAAGGGTTCTGGGAGGAACGTTACAACACTCTTTCCTGTATGGGGTTCATTCAGAAATCCTGGGCCAGTGTCTGTCTAAGCACACTGAGATCTGCTCATGTACAGGGGGACATTTTGAAGGTAGAAACACTTGAGCCCTCCCGGGGCCAACTTGAATTACACCCAGGCCTCAGGAACGAATTAAGTTCCTAAGTCAAGGGTCCACTGTACTTTGAGTTTTGTGCATGCCCACAGGGCCTTTGAAGATGGCTTGTGTCTGTTGATTTCCTGAGGTTTTGACATAGTCTCCCTCACCTGGTCTGGTTTGTCAATTCACACCCCAGGGCTCCCTGCTGTTTGCATTCCTTGGGCGATCAGCTGCCTCAGAAGGACTGGAAGTAATTGAGAATGGGATCAAGAACATGGGTGCTGCGGCTGAGGATTTAGCTCAAGTGGTACTGTGCCCTTGGATACACAAGGGCCCAAGTTCAATCCCCAGTACTGCAAAAAATAAATAAATTTAAAAAAAAAAAAGAGAGAGAACATGGGCACTGAACACGGTTGCCCCTTGGTTCAAATCTCGACACTACCAGTTTCTAGCTTTGTGTCCTTGGGCAAGGCCCTTACCCTCTCTGACCCTCCATTTTCTCTCTGGTAATATAAAAGAAATAACAAGACTTCCCCAAGGGTCAAATATGAGAATTAGATGAAGAAAGGTAACTGACGTGTCAGGCCCAAATGTAAACCCTCCAGAGACAGTTGCTTTGATTATTATTTGTGGAGTAGTCAGGTCAACTCGGCTCACTGATCACTGGCCACTTGTTAGAATTTATTACATCATTTGTCAAAAGAAGCCAATTCTTTCCCTCCGGTTGATGACAATGCTGAGGGTCCCCTCTTCAGCCACTTGCTCTGATGTTATACAGGTGCAGATACTGGGCCATATACAACCCAGGGGAGGCAGGGCTACCCCAGAGTCACCGCCCTCGTTCCATCTTAGAGAAGGGCTATGGATCCATCGCACACGAGGCTCTGCCCCGTTGGACCACGGGGCAACTCCAGGCCGTCGGGGAGTTCTCGGTGAGCCTCGGAGGCAGAGGCCGGAGTTCACCAGCGCCGGGTGTCCCGATGTGAGACTGGACATGAGCCATGGCAGTCGCGGTTTGGAAGTGACCTGCGGGAGGTAAGAGACAGGGAGTGACTCTCAGGAGGACCAAAGCAAGACAGGGTCACAGACCTGAGTGAACCTGGAGAGGCCTGGCCTGGAGGGGCGGGAGAGCTTCAGTGGGAACCCCAGAGGCCGGGGCTGGCGGGCAGAGAGCAGGGAGGCGCTGGGAGTGTGTCTTGGGTGGCAGTGTAGTCCCCTGTTACTGCTGTAACCACAAAATTATCTAGTGACTTTAAAACAGTGCAGAATTAAATGACTTGAGAAATTTTCTTCCCTTTAAATATGTGGACATGGATACAGACACAGGTTTCTATTCTCACGATTATGGAACTCCAGAGTCCAAAATCAGCTTCACAGGGTTAAAGCCAAGGTGTCAGGCATCCTGCGTCTATCCTGCCTTTCTGTCCCGCCCCACCCCTCCCCCTCCGGCTTCTCCCTCCTCTCCTCCTGTCCTTCTCCAGCACTACCTGGGCAGGTCCCTGGCAGCTCCAAGCAGCAAGAGAGCAGAGCCCTTGGCTCTACTCAGTCCTGCGGCAGGAAAACGCATTGCAAGGGACATTTCCTGCCACCTGTTATTCATAAATTCTAGACACATTTATGGAGTGCTGAGCACTGAGCTCAGCGGAAAGGCTCCAGCGACGAGCCAAACAGAGGCGGTCCTGCCTTCCGAGGCCTTGCCCCCGAGCAGGCTGATCCTGCCGCTGGCTCTGGTGTCCCAGGAGCTGGTTCACGCCAGGTTCACTGTCCATTTCTCAAGAATTTCCAAGCCGGAAGACAGCCATTATTCTGTATTAACTTGTAGTTTTAAAACTGTAGTAGAAGCAAAGCCAAGAAAGCTCGAAACTCGTTGAGCTTTCCTTATTTTGCAACATTCTACCCTTATCTGTGTCCTGTGTCCTGTAGGCCATGAACATCTGTGGAATCCAGGTCGTGGGAATATCGTGCCGCGCATGTCTGTGTGCTCTTCCATGTTCACTGATGTTAACATGACTTCTTTGAAACTGGAGGTATTTACACCATCGAACCTGGCAAGCACCGCACAACAGGCTTTTTATTTTTTCTTGAGTGCCAGTCACTAAACATTTATAGCACATCCTGTTCCCACCATGGAGGCCAAGCCATCTCAGACCCTCTCAGCTTCTGGCTGGAAGCTATGGGACTGGAGGTAGGTAGGGGGGTAGAGGACCTCAGCCGCGGGGGCACACTCAGCCCTCAGCGCCTCCTCTTTGGCGTCCAGGTGGGTCCCCGGGCACATGAGACCTCAGTTACCCATCTCCCAGGCCTTTGCCTCCTTCAAATAAAATCCAAGCACCATAGCTCCTTTGGAGAACAGCTGTTCCCCCAGAGCTTGCAGGGCTTAATTCCGATTACAGACACAGCTGGACCACAGCTCCCACACCGACATGTAACTAACTTTCACTTTACTCACATTCTCAGGAAAATTGACGATTTTCTGCCGTTTTATTACACTTGACGATAATTTAAAAGGCAGGTTTAGTGCATCCATAAAACCGACTTTGCAACAAGCTTGTGATGGTAGAAAAATATATTTGGCCAAGGCCTATTGTTTGGAGTCATAAAACAGAGGCCAGGGAGGGCTCTCTGCAGGGGCTTCCTGGGCTTCCCAGACCCCAGCCCGTCCAGGGCCCACTTCTGGGAGGCTGGGAGGTGGGCGCCGGCCCTGGTCTGCTCCTGTCCGATCTCATCACCGTTCCACCAGACCCAGCAGAACCTCCCTGGCCTCAGCACTGGCTCATGAGCCACCAGCACCGAGAGCCTCTCTGGTTCTGGGGCGCGCATTCTCCAAGCGCTGTGCCGAGCCCCTCCACGGCCAGAACCGGCTTCCAAAAGGGAATTTATAGTTGGCTAATCAAAGCTTAATTACAGCAGCTCAGCGGGCTTCAGCAGGGACTCAGGCCGGAATGGTTTTGCTCGGAAACTTTTTACGAGCTTAAGCAGAAGCAGCAAATTAGCAGAAATGAAAGGAAAATCGTCCTGCCTTCACTGTGTCCCCGGGCTGGGAATCTGCAGTCACCCCGCAGAGAGGCTCTGATGGGGAGGTGGGGGTGGGGCGGGGAGAGCCTGGGCTCGGGGTCCCTTAGTCGATGGCTGGGTGTTGAGCGACTCCCGCTCTTGACCCCATCGTGAGGAGGACTGTGAGGCGACCTGACCTGTTCTCTCTCCTCCATCTCTGCGGCCACTGGGCGCGGCTGAAGCACACCTGTGTCCCCATAGCCTGCAGTCTCTCCCAGCTCCCTCCTCACCTGGCTTCTCAGCTCCTTCCAATGCTTCCCTTGAGTTTAGTCTCCCGCCTTCCCCTCCATATTTCAAGACTCCTCTCTTCTGCACAAATCTCCAGTCCACCATCTAAATCTTCTCTTGCTCACTCAAACGCCTCCCTCCCAGTTCCCAGAAACAACAGCGGTTATTAATCAGAAATGCCTCCGGCTTCCTGTTCTGTACTCTGGCACCCACGGGTTCCTGAAGGGCTCTCTGCTTTCCTCCCCTCAAACTTCACGGAGGAGAAGAGCCTTGCGAGTGTGACCATTTTAAGCTAGACTAGCATGAGTTTGACACTTGTCGTTACCACACATTAAAATGTCCTGTCTTAGGCAAGTAGCTAGTCTGTCTGAGCCTCGTCTGTCAATGGAAATAATCAAATCCATGGTAGGAGGCTGCAGGGTAATCTACGTTCAGGTAAATGCCACGGCTGCACAACACAGGGTTCACAAAGCGATAGTCATTGTGTTGAGTTAGAAAATGGAAAGTCGAAATCCACAGAGATTCCAGTGGGGCCCTAGAAAGAGGACCTGGGGCTCAAAAGAGAAGAATGGGAGCCCCACTCCCTGTTATCAGCGGTCACATCCCAGGCTCGCTGGAGCTGCAGCGGTGCAGCCAGGCTGGGGGAAGGTCCCTGAGTGGGGGTGGGGTGACAGCAGCAGGGAAGAAGACTAAAGCAGGAAGCTGAAGGCCGGGAACAAAAGAAATGCAGGGGTCCTGCAGCCTGCAGATGCCTAGGCGAGCAGGGCACCGACTCCTGCAGAGAACGGAGGGCAGTGTGTAACTCCCAGGGGTTAAAGTAAGAGGGAGAGGTGTGCAGGGCTGATTCCAATTGTCAGCTACAGTGGGCTGCAGGAATTAATCATTTTATTTACGAATTACAAAAGGGACTGAAACCTGCTTTGTGCTGTTCCAGCCCACATACATGCTTCCTTTCAACTTTATGAACTTCTCTGACAATGAATAAAACCACTCTGGCATGACAGGCGCCTGTATTATTCTGTGCGGATTCCTTATTCCTAATGTCATCAATTACAATAATCAGATCACTGTAACACGGGCTGGAGGAGGGATGGTGCCGAGGGCAGGCGTGCGAGACCACGGCTGTTCAGAACCGCTCACTCGTTTTTTAAAGCACTGCAAGATGGCTGGAAAATGTGATTGCCCTTAAGTTTTAAATTACCTGCAATCATTAAAATAATCTAGTTCATATTCATAAAGCTGTGATTATATTTTACATACCCAGTAAACACTTTATGAGAAAAACCCACAATTCTGCAACGAAATAAAGAGGCTCGATCCGGTGGTGTCAAAATGCTAAGTTGTGTTGGCGTGAAATCAGCCCAACACACTGAGCTGAGAGTTGCCCGGTGCCTGCGGAACGCACTCTGTGCCTTGGGAGTAGGCAGTGGGGCGGGCTTGTGGCAGGGCAGCAGGAAGAGAACGGATAGGGGGAGGAAGACATCCTGTTTCCGGAGTGGTCAGGGTTACCCTCAGCCTCTGTCTCTGGGGAACCTCTATCCATCAGACCCATGTGTCACCAGGGGAGAAAGGTCACCTCCCGTAGTGTGGCGTGCCCAACACCGTGACATCATGATGAGTTCCTGAATAAGGAACTGTTGTTATTTACTTGGGAAAACTGGGACTAAGGTTAAATGATTTTACCAAGTAGGGTAGTAAGTGGAAAAATCAAACTCCAACCTCCAAGTCTGTATGACTCCCAAGTGCGTTCTATACCTAGAAAGACGCCTGACCCTAGTACCGCATGGTAGTAAGTAGCGGGTTGGTGCCTACTGTCTGGGGAGTATCTGGTCTGCTGCCTGGCCACTCCCAGACTCAAGGACTCTCTTCTGTGCCCATGCACACTGTAATGTGGTCCCACTGTCCTCTGTGTTCAGTGAGGTGATCATGAGAGGCATGAGGAACAGTGCCCAAAATTCTGAAGCCAAGAATTTTGCAAAAGAACCTTGCCTTCAAAAAAAATCATATTCCTTCTTTTTACTCTTTAATAAGATACTTTTGAACACCAGTGATGTACAAGAAAGCTCGAAAAAGGTCAAGCTTTCTCTTCCCAATAAAATCTGACAGTGGCGATCAAACTCTTGGGTTCAGTACAAAGAATACAATTTAACTGCAGGAACTATGTATCCTGGTTAAAATGAGCCCCCAGATTGAACCTCCCACTCCCAAACTGTAGACCTGTTTCATCTGGACAGAGCTCACACCCAAAAGTAAAGAGAGAAGATGGTAGAACTTCTCTGCAGGCTGGCAGAACCCACAGAGGCGGGGCCTGAGCTGGCTATCCTCACCCAAAACACCACAGGAGGAGCCTGCAATCCCCAAGGGGATAAGAGGGTGGAGGACCCCGAGCCGAGTCCTCAGGGCTCCTCTAGAGGAAATGCTTCACCTTGAACACCACAGCAGTGGTTCGCGATCACTCTTCCCACCCCACAAATAAAAATGACTCAAATGGAGTGAGTAAAAACCGTCTCGAGTCCCCTGGCTCCCACATCTGCCCTTGGAGAGCTCTCTTAGCTGCTCGACACATTTTCTGTGACTACAATTAACAGGCCTCATGCCCACCAGCCATTGCTTCGGTGCTTCCCAGGGTGGCTCAGCAATTCTCATGGCCACATCACCAGCTGGCAGTTTCTGGGGTCAGGAAATGGCCTCCAGTCCTTAGCATTGGGCTGGCCTCTTCAGGAAGGAAAGTCACAGAACTCTGCAAACTGGGCCTAGCCACGGCCCTCAGCGTGCTGTCTTCCCAGGCTCCCAGCCAATCCCCGAAGGATGTCAGCTGGGGAATAACCCAAGGATCCAAGGAAATCCCACCTCTTGAAACCCTGGGGACAGAAGTGGCTTTGTCAGGCCTGCACTCGGCTGGAGCTTTAGCTAGTCGTGGTCATTAGTGAGAAGGGTTTAAGGCTTCATAAGATGCTCCAAGTAGCTTTTGCATTCCCTGCTGCAGTTCAAGCGCCACTCAGAAGGATTCTCGTGTGTGAGGTATTTTTCCACACTCCTGCGGCCTGATGTGAGGACCTGGGGCCTCTGGATTGGGATCCAGAACCCCAGACGGTAGACAGAACACAGGATACTGGATTCTGTGGTTACATGATAGCGTTCCCCCTCCCTTAAGAAGTCAGGCGTTGAGACTTCACCACACACGTGATGTGAAGAGGTGGGATCTTTAGCAGGTGATGTGGGTGGAGCCCTCGTGCAAGGGATTAGTTCTTTGCTACACAGCTTCCCTCGGCCATCGGCCTTCCTTCCCCCTGCGCCTTCTGCCCTATGAGCACACAGTGACAAGGTCCCATTTCAGAACCAGAGGAGAGTTCACGCCAGACAAGAGCGCCAGTGCCTTGATATTGGACTTGTTAGAACTCAGTGTCCACCGTGTGTAAGTTACCCAGTCTGTGGTATTTTGTTTCAGAAACACAACCGTAGACACCAGCTGTGTATGGAAGACAGATGCTCACGCGGTCCTGACACCCACCCCGCACACTAGGCTCAGAAGCAGTTTGACAGAGCTCTGGAGTGACCAAACAGAGCGTGGCTCTTGTGGCAACTCCACTCCATTAGCTGTGGCTGCCTGAAAAACGAGTTAGAGGACGCTGTGCCTCCCCAGAGAACAAGGCCAGGCCCGAGTCCTCAGAAGTACACCCGGGTTCAGAGCAAGACAAGAGGCCAAAAGGATACTAAGTGGTCAGATTCCTCTAGGTCCCTTGGCCCTACACTCTGTCTCTGCCAGGATCTCCTAACATCAGTCTCAAATTTACATCTCCCTGTGGCCACAACACACCGCCTGAGCCCTCACTGTTCAAACCAGCTTTCTCCCCAGGGCCTGCTGGCCAGACTCCTAGCTGCAGTCCCTGATTCTGCTCTGAAGTCCTCCAATGCATCCCCCTCCCGGGAAGATGTTTAAAAACGCAAATCTGTCATGTTTTAACCTTGGTGTGGCCGGGCCCCAGGATGATCCAGGCCCTGCTCCCCATCTTCATCTCCACCAGCCGCCCTGTTACTAGGCCTGCCTCACAGCCTGCTTGCTGCATAGACAAAGGATCCGGAACAGTCTTCCTTTTCATGTTCAGATCCAGGCTCCTGGGGAGTCTGTGGGAGGGAGAAGGGCCAAATTAAACAAGCTCCTTCTCCCAATCCACCCACCACATGGGTCTCTCCTAACTTCTGAGGGAAGAATCGGAGAAGGAAGTCAGGACAAACACCTCTCCCTGGAGTGATATTTCTTCCAGGGAACTTAAGGACAGGAAAGTAGAGTTCTCGCTGATATGCTTCCCACCTGGGAGGCCTCAGACATTCCCAGAGCCCACAGTGTGCCTCCACCCTGGCCCCATCTCCAGTTCCCACCCTCCCCTGCACCCAGCTCGGGCACCATCAGCTCCAAGGAGCTTCCCTGATTCCCATGCCAGGTGCTGTCATGGCTCTAGCCTACTCTGTCGAATTAGACACACGATTGGGGAATCCACTGCCTAATGTCTGGTCTGCATTAGAACAGAAGTGCCATGCAAGCAGGGTCCTTGTGGGGCTGTTTCTCCTTAAGATCCCCAGAGCCTGGCCATAGGGAACATCCACCTAGTACTGTTGGATGACAGGAAGACGATGCCTCCAGTACAGCCGTCCATCTACCCCAGCAGAGGCCACGCCACGTGGCAGTGATGGAAATCCCGGGAGGCCCAGGCCCTGGAACAAAGGTCTGACTCTCACTCACACTTCGGGGAAATCACAGGTGCTCAGCATCCTTCTCCCACACTCGGGTCGAAAGAGTAACCGCGGCAGAAAACATGAAAGCACACTGAATCGCATCCTGGCCTGTACAGCTTTGTGCGTCACATCCACTCTGCCTTCATTGGTCAAAACAAGTCATGTGATCACCGGGCAAATCATAGTCCTGCCCCGTAACCAGGAGAACGGGAAGTCTGGTGAGCAGCATCAACCCCTAAGGCCCTGTCATAATCGTGGGCACAGAGTAACTTCCAGGCAGTGTTCTCTGGACCCTGCTTTCCAGCATGGTAGCCACGGGTGAATTGTTATACACTAGTCCAAGTTTAGATGTGTTCCCTGTGTCAAAACATACATCCAAATAGGTGTCAAATATTTGGCGTAACAAAAAGAATATAAAATGTCTTGATAATTTTTTCACTGTAGTAACTTGGATCCTATGTGTCCCCCCAAACATCCATGTGGTAGAGTTAGCCCCCAGCGTGATGCTATGGGGAGCGGATGGCACCTCACAAGCTGAGGCCTGGGGAGAGGTCTTCAGGTCAGAGCACCACTCTGCAGGGTGTCGGGAGACCCCAGGGTCTTCTTCTCCCCACCTCTTTCATTGCCCAGCCCTGAGGCAGCCAGATTTTCCCACCTACCCCACCCCACCCCCACCTCCCCAAGGTCCAAACGTAGAAGGCGCACAGATGATAAGCTGAAAACTTCCAAAACTGGGAGCCAAAATTTCCCTCTTTATCACTTGTCCATCTCAAGTATTAGCTGTAGTAATGGAAAACTGATGAACAAATATTGAAACTGTAATGTGGGACTTATTGAGTTAAGGAAGAAATGTTATTAAATTTAATTTCACCTTTTATTTTTCTACCTTTTGCAATGTGGCTACTGGAAAATTTGAAAATTGCTTATGTAGCGTGTCCTCAAGCCTCGTATCCTAGTTCTACTAGGACAGCACCGCTCCAGCATCTCTGACCCGAGCCAGCTGGTGGCACGGAGCCTGCAGATGAGGCCAAGGAGCCTGGCTGTGAGGGGCTGAGCAAGCAGGGAGGCGAGATCCGCCCAGAGAGGCAGGCGTCTGTCGGCCCTCAGCCTTCAGTCCCTCGTGGAACGGCACGGCCCACCTGAAGAGCTGCTGCCCACAGCCCAGCTGGGCCCTCGCTGTACTCCTGAACACCGAGGCCCTCGATGTCTAGCACAGGCAGCCACGGGCATGGCCAGGAACAGCTCCGCCACAGTCTGATGCCTGAGGAGCCACAGCCAAGAAGGCGCTCTCTCTGCCGAGAAGTGTTAATAAATATTTACCAAGCCCTTTGACAGTGCCGAAGGAGAATACAAATCAGCCCCAGCAGGCGCTGAAGGGCCTCCCTGGGCTGGCAGCGGAGACTCAGTGCACAGGGCTGGGCAGCCTACTGGCCCTGGCCTGCATGAGCCTACCCTGCATGGCCCTGAAGCCCTGTTTACTGGAGCCATGAAATAGGACCATCTCTCACTATTGATTTTGTGCCGCTCCCTGTGGCCGCCGCCCTGGATAACTCATACTGTATGGATTTTTCTATAAACCCCCAAATTAATATCTGCAGCAGGTGGGAATATACTGCTGCTGGATATGGAGAAGTCTCCTGTCCCCTCCCCACTCCCGAAGCTGGAACTGGCTGACAGGCAGCCTGTGGCGGCTTCCCCTCCTGTGCCCAGATCCACTGTGACCTGGCTCTGTAGCCACTGCTGGGCCAGAAAAGGACTCTCAGTGCCCTCTGTGTGCCAATAAGATTGCGCACACCGTGGGTGTGAGCGATACTACCCAGAACGCTACACTCTTAACAAGAAACTCCAGGCTGGCCGGGAAAGGGCGTGGCTTTGCATTGACTGTATTTAGTCCACTCCCAGCTCCGCCACCAACCTGCTCTGACCCTGGAAAGTTGTTTCATCTCTCTGGGCTTCATCTTCCCAATCAATTGAGTGGAGGTGATATAGTAATATTAAAGGGTTGTTAGGGGCTCATTTACCTATGCAATATGTACAAAACTGTGTCATTTCACGCAAGCTCCGCGGGAAACAAGCATGACTGAAAGCGTAATTCAGGAAGGACCCTTGGTAGGCAGTCTAGAAAGGCAAAGTGGTGGCATTCGAGCATAGACCTGGAGGGTGAGAAGTTGCCAGGCAGGCCAAGAGCTGAGGAAGACCATGCCAGGCAAAGGGGACAGTGGCAAAGCCCAGGGGAGGGAAACAGTGAAGGGGTGTGCCCAGCACACTTCCCTGCAGGAAGCAGGAAGAGGTGAAGAAGTTCCCTCTTCTCCTTTGAGGACAGCGACCCCGCTAGAGCAGTGGAGAGAGGGTCACCATCCTCCAGGTACCCGCTTCTTGGCTCAGACAGACCTGCGACCACAGTAGCCTGTGTGGCCTGGCGGAAGGCAGAGAAGCCGGATAGACAGTGGCAGAGGACAGGCACAGCGAGGAGAGGGGAAAAGCCCAGCAAGGGTCATGTCCAGCGGACCCAGCGCTCCAGGAGTAGATGGCCGAGGTGGGAGGCTCTTTGGTAAAACAGGGACCAGCCCCCCGGCCGAGCCAAGTCAGCATTTGGAGCAGACGCCTCTAATTCAATTGTCTTCAATAAAACTGCTAATTGGGTTTGGGAGTCTCCTCAGGCCCTGGCCGGGTTGGCAAGCTGCTTAGCTACTCCCCCTTCCTTCCCCACCCCTGGTGCCTCCTCTGCTCCCATGAATTAATCCATCTTGACATTCCAGAGGATGCAGAGGCCGATGATGAGTTGGAGCCAAAGAATCCTCGCGGCAGGGGCTGGTGGCTCATGTGCGGGTTTCGGGGTGCCTGCGTGAGCCTCTGGGTGCACATTTTGTACAGCAAGAGAGATGGGCAAGAACCCAGGCTCTGGAGCAGTCACCCGACCTCCCGTGTAGGCTCCCCTCCTGCCTCCTCCCCCTCCCCCTCCTAAGTCTGTCTCCTCATCTGTGAAAGGGGGACAGTAATAGTGGCCAGGCTTCCAACCGCTGTTGTGAGGGGCCACTGAGGCTTTCCACGGGAAGCGTTCAGTGGCCACGCCTATCTACTCTCTCCCGGCCTTGTCAGGGCGCGATCCTGGGCCTCAGCTCCCTAACACACACGCACTCGTGCGCCTGCTCTTTGGGGCCTGAGAAGATTCTTCTGGGCCACATCCCTTGCAGGACTAGAACCTTGGGCAGATACGGTAAGAATCCACCAGAGGCTGTCACCGCAAGGAAGGAAAATAGTACTTGATTCCAGTTTTTTAAAACTCACTCTTCTGTGTGTAAGATGGACCCCAGGGAGCAAGGAGAGGAGGCAGAAGTGGCAGTGGGGAAGCTCTGGGCAACCTCAGGGGAAAGAGAGGAGGTGGCCAGGACACGAGGCAGGGAAGCAGGAGAACGTGATGTTAAAGTTAGAAGAAATGTGATCCAAGAAGTGTCACCACAAAACTAGCATTTCCAATGCCTCCCTGTGCACTCTGTGTTCACATCCATCACTCTTGTACTCATTCATTCATTCCTGTTTATTTTTAGTGAGCATCTCATACTAACCAGGAGTTGTTGGGGACACTGAGCACCTACTATGAACCCTGGGTTACTAGGGGCATAGCAACCAACAGAAAAGATGGCTCTCGCCCTCGGGGACTCCCATTCTAGAGGAAGAGAGGAAAGCAAGGAACATATAAAAATATCCACAGTGAATGCTGGGGGGGAGGCCAACAGGGGGCCAGGATAGGCAAGGGGGTTTGACCCCTTAGACCACGGCCACGAAAGGCCTTGCAAAGAGGACGACCTGCGTTGAGAATATGTCTGGATCTAGGCGGCTGAAGGAGCCAAGTACGTCCATCTGGGGAAGGACATTCCAAGGGGAAGACACAGAAAACGCCAAGGTCCTGGCATCATGCTAGAAGACAGTGAGCAAAAGGAGAGGGTTAGAAATGAAATTCTAGTCAGAAAAGCAATGGCACCACACGGAGTCTCCCTGCGATATTCGACAAGGTGCTTGGCCCAGTCCACAGGTGAAATACGGGGGCCACAGAGGAAAGAAGCGCTTGGCCCCTGGTCAGGTTGCAGTACACCTGAGGCAGGACCCAAGGCCAGGCTGGACCCGAGCCAGGGTGCCCAGTAAGTGCACGCTGTTGTTCCACTGTGTGTCTCAGACAGGGAGGGGCAGGATGAGGGGCCTCTCCAGCTACACAGCACAGTGGAGTATCAGCTAGTATTCTAGTACCGTCCATTTACAGACGTGGAGAGAACTTAGGATGGCCTCTGGAGGCCGGGATGCTGTAGATCTGGGTTCACATGCAGCCCTGCCTGACCCCAGTGCTCACCCTTACCCAGGCTAAGGCAGCGGCTGGTCCTTGTGTCTGGGCGGGGGAGGCCCTTAGTCCAGGGAGAGGAGACTTGTAGGAACACAGCGAGGTAGAGACCCTGAGTGTTAGGATATAGGTTAAAGTTCCTTCCATCCATCCGTCTGTCCATCTCTTTATCCCTCCAGCCACCATGTCTGTGGCTCTGTACTGAGAATCTGCCCATGGGCCACAAGCAAAAGGTTTCTAGCAGCTGACGGGGCTGGCACTGCCACTGACCCCTTGGGTCACCTCCCGGCCACATTCAATGCTCCAGAGCCAGCCGGCCAGCCCCACCTACCAGCTGCCCATCAGCATGACGCATCCTGGGACCGCTGTCCTTTCCCATCCCAGATTCCATTATGAGGTGTGATTGTTGAAGTAATAGACAGATAGCGGATCTGTCCGAGCCCCGCCTGGCGCATCGGGCAGCTGCTAGGTTTTTCCCATTAGCCACAGGGCTTGACGGACAGTAATGGATTTCATATTGATGCCGGAGCCTGCGGTGGATAATTCCATGATAACAGTTTATCAGGCACCGACGGAAGGTAATGGATAATCACCAGGCAGAAAGCAAACCCGTCAGGGAGCCTTGGCCCTCGCCCAGCCTGGCCCTGCCTCTGTTGTGCCAACTGCCATCTTCCCAGCTCATGGGCCAACTCCCATCTGTGACCTAAAGGATGGCAGAACGGCTGGGCTATGGGCAGGTGCACATCCAGGCCAAGCCCGGCAGGAGGGCCCTTGGGCATCTTTCACAGAGTCACAAATGTGACATCCTTGTGGTGGGACCTGGGGACCTTCCCAGGACCTGCAGTTTCTCTGGGAGAAGAACGGGTGGGAGTTTCAAGGGTGAGGAAGCCCAGAAGTGACCGCTCTCCAGCACGCCAACCCCGTGTCCCAGCTCGGCACATCGGAGGAGTCTGCCACCCAGAGCATGTGGGCGAGTTAGCTCACCCCCCTGCACCCCAGAAACCACTCCTTGGTGCTCAGGTGTGGCTGTGGTCCCCAGCCACCACCTCCGTGACTCCCTGCACCCCTCTCCACACCTTCATGAGCACTGGAATATGCTGCTACTCGCCAGGACTCTCCCATAGAGTCTTGTCTTTTCCAAACCTATAGGAGGAAAAAGATGAAATGAATGTTTACAATTTCACGGTTTTCTTTCATTTCACTCTTTTGAAAAATACCCAAGTCTCCTCTCCCTTTTATTACTTGAAAAGAATAAAGCCAATGGGTAAGTAGCCAAGATCAACCGAGACCCTGGAGTCTCTCCGCCTGCCCAGCTCCTCCTGCATTTCCTCGGTTTGTTTCCTGTTGGTCGCCTGGAGCATCACTGGGATTCTTCAGTTTTTTTTACAGGGCATCTCCCTCATTAAACTGAACATCTGCAAGTTGACTCGATGCAAAACCTTTGCTTCCCTGGCAGAAGTCAAGTTACCTAAATTTTAGCCGTTTCTGAATTCCCAAGGCCCTTCCCACAAAAACCAGGGCTGGGATCTTATATGTGTGCAGAGGGGTTGGGGCAGTGGCAGCCACTGTGGTAGGCATGGGTCACAGACGAGAGAGTGCGTGTCGAGTCCCGTGTCAAGACCAAAGGAGGGACAGGGGAGTGCACCTGGTCTCAAGAGGTGACAGGGGCTGGGAACAGATGCCCAGAGGCTAGTGGGGGCTGCCCTGGTGTGAAGCGTGGATAGAGAGGAAGTCGCCACCCTGAGGGCCTCACCAGGATTTGTGACATGCTTGTAGTGCCACAGACACCTGTCTAGGGGCTTTACAAATCAGATGTCCTACTTGCCCTGTCAGCTCCCCCAGGAAGGAGCAAGTCATTACCATTTTCCATCTCTCCCTCACGGATAGGGTACATAGGCACAGGGGAGTGACACACCCGTGCACAGGCACGTAGCTAGTGAGTGCTAGAGCCAGGTCCGAGCCCGGGCAGTCTGGCTCCAGGGCCCGGTTCTAACCATGACTGACACTAAGTTGCTTCTCCGAACCAGCAACATTCCCCTAAGGCCAGCCGTGACCAGATAGTGGGTCCCGGTGCAGGACCTTTTGGGTAGTGGTGGTTGGAAAGGGTTTCTGCAGCTCCTCCCCGCAACGGCTGTGCACATCCCACCCAGCAGTGTGTGCTGTGATGTCAAATAGGAAGCTTCTAATCGGCCACGCGGGTATGTTTACCGAGTCAGCAAACATACAAATCAGGCTTTTCCCCTCTGGAGAGCCGGTTGTTAAATGTTTGCCAGCGCAACACTGGCTCTGGGGGCTGCAGATGACAGATGTCTGCGGGATCCATGAATGCAGGAAGGAAGGTATGGGCGGATCTGAGGACCCAAGCTGGGTCAGGACTGGCTGTGTCCATCACGAAGTATGAGCACGCGCATACACGTACACACACACACACACACACGCACACCACACACACAGAGCGTGAGCCAAAGAGCCATTAGTTCCCTTGTTCCTTCAGTCAGTCCTCCTGCACACCTTTATTAGCACAAAAGTGGACACTGAGAAGACAGGCAAGCTGCAAGGAGAGGCCCGGGCCTGGGGACAGGGCAGGAGCCAGGGATGTCCTGGGCAGGGAATGGCGGGAGCAGGCTCCTGGCAGAGAGCTTTCCTCTGCACACCGAAGCCAGATTGATCTCTTTAAAATGTAAATCCGAGCAGCACTGCCTCCAGCCTGGGCGGGCTCCCCCTGCTTTAGGATTCAAATCTGAGGAGGGCTGGAGGCCAAGGAAGCGCACTGGGTCCCCCACACACTCAACCCCTCTGGCCGCGCAGGTGCCGGGCCCTCACTCCACACAGCGTTCCTGGCCTGGAATGTCCCACCTGCACGCATGCACACGCACACACGTGTGAGAGAGTATGAGCGCTCACTCCGCCTCCCTCTGACCGCTGTGCCCCTCACCTGTGACACCAACGTCAAACGCTCTACAAGGAATGCTGCGCGCTTCTCCCCTAGCAAACCAGTCTCTGACTACGTATCTCTTTGCACGACTGTATGAGCGCTATCTGTTGCCAGCCCCGGACCAACAAACTCCAGAGGGTAGGGCCTTTCTGCCATAGGCCGTGCCCAGCTCACAGTCAGGCTCGATAATTATTTGACAAACGAATGCAGAAATGAACGAACGAATGAATGAATGACAAGTAGAAATGTGGGCTGTGAGGGAACCTCAGTGCGGGAGGAAGAAGCAACAGCAGCATGGAAGCTGAGAGAGGGAAAAGAAGGGGCTCAGAGCTCAAGGCTATCTTTTCTAGGGGGAGCAGAGCGGGGATCCCCACACCCCGTGTGCTTTAGCCCTCAGAGAGAAGGGATGGGACAGGGAGACAGCCAGACAGGGGCTAGTCCAGCTCCTTGAGCAGGGAGCTGGAAGAAGATCAGCACCCCTCCCTCAACCCCAGCACCCCCTGCCACGCACGCACGCACGCACGCACGCTCACACAGGGCTAAGCAACGGGGCTCATTAAACTGGGTTTGCTCAGCCAGGGTCTGGAGGGGACGGCTCCATGCACTCCAGATGCGTTTTATTTGTCAATTTGAGAACTAATCCCTGACTGTTTAAACAGCAGCTTATCCAGGCCCAGACCAGGATTAGCATTTGGCACCTTGGTTAAAGAACGTGTGCGGCTCTCCTAGGTGTTAGGAAAAGATTTGGCAGTGCATGCCTTCCAGAAAGAAGCCCAGCTTCCCCTGGCTCCCAGGGCTCAGCCAGCCCAGCCAGACAGTGAGGTTCTCCGCAGGGCTTTCTCCTCCAGCTCTCTTCTCACGCTCCACGTGGATCCTGGAGCCCCAGAGCTGACAAAAAACAAGCAAGGATGCCTGGACTACATAGTGAGCTCAGAGCCAGCCTGAACTACAAAGCGAGACCCTGTCTCAAAAAAAAAAAAAAAAGCAAGGAGTCCCCTAGAGCTCCTGGGAGGCGGGGCACTGCAGATTCCTTGATGGGGCCCTCGTAGCCTCTAGAACTGAAAACATAAATTTCTGTTGCTCGAAGCCATTCATTTTAGGAAATTGCTATGGCAGCTCTGGGAGGCTAAGCCACGCCCTCCACTCTACTAGGCCTGACCTGCAAACCAGCTAGAAGAGACCCAGGTGAAGGTGACCCACGCCCCAGCCAGTGGAGATGGGCTCCGGGGCTCAGGCCTGGGCATTCTTCTCTCTCCGTGCTGTCCTGGGTGATCTCACCCAGTCATGTGGCACTGGGCCCCTTCCCTAAACAGTGTGTGTGGGGGGGGGGCCCTAATTCTGTCACCCTGCCTACAGGCCCTCTGTGGCTTCTCATTGCAAAACACAGTAAGTCCCAAGTCCTTACTGGGACTGAGCCAGGCTACCCCGCAACCCCATCAACAGCTCCGGCCCATCTCCTGCCACCCTCATGCCCCTGCAAGCCAAGCGCCCCCAGGCCTACCCCGCAGCTGCTGTCCCCTCCGGGAGCTCCCCAGGGACATCCCTGGCCTCCTTCCTCACTTCTCCATGGGTGGTGATGCAGTGGAAGAGTCTGCAGCCTGCCTGGGGCCCCAGGGCCTGCGATTGTCTGTGTGTGTCTGCAGCCACTTCTGTATGCTTTATATGTCTATAGATATTGTGTTTGTGTGCAATGCCTGTGGATCTCTGGATCTCTGTGTTATTTATAGCTGTGTATCTATATTTTGTGTGTCTATGTATGACTATGTGTGCTGTATTTGTGTGTCTTTGTGCATCCATGTTTGTTTACACATGTTTGTATTGCCTTCCTCTGTGTCTGTGTGTTTGTGTGTCTATGTATGTGTGTCTGTACATGTTGTATTCTTGTATGTTTGTGTGTCTGTGTGCTGTGCTATTTATGACCATGTACTGGGTGCTCTGTGCACCTGTGTATGTCTGTGTGCCTCTGCCTATTGTGTGCCTGTGTAATCTGTGCGTCTGTGTTTGTGTGGGTGTGGTTTGCACCCACTTGCTCAGGGATGGTAGGAGGTCAAAGAGGTCTCGCCCACTACTGGTCTCTAGAAAACTGTCTGCCATGTATCAGGAGCTCACTAATGTTTCCTGGATTTTTAAGAAAAGAGAGAACAATGTTTAAGTCGAGGCCTGAGAGGTGAGGGGGGGGCAAGGACGAGTTGAGGAAGAACGGGCTTGGTAGGCAGCTGGAGCCACAGATGCAAGGGCCCTGGTGCCCACACAGCTGGGCGCGTACAGTGGCATCCACCCGGCTTGATTAGGCCTCAGCTCAGCCCCTGCAGCCTCAGGTGCCACAAGCGGGCAGTCCCCTGAGCCCCTCCTCACCCTCAGTACTGCATTAGTAAGGCCAGGGGCCCAGGGTTCCTGTGGTGGACTCAGCCATGGTCTCCTGTTCAGAACGGTCCACTCCACTTATTTTGCATGAGCCGAACCCCTGTGTGTGGTCAGGCCCCTGCACACTGTGCCACAACTTGGCAAGGTCACGGGCCTCAAGAGGAGGCCCCACATTTGAAATGTTTTCCGTCAAACATCTCCAGCGATTCAAGAACTGTCAGATAGAGAGTGCAGGGAACTTACTCCCTCCAGGTGTGACCTCACCTCTCTGGGCCTCAGTTTCCCCATCTATACAATGAACAGTGAAGCCTTCCAGCCAAGACAGCCAAATTCCATGCTCTCTCCCCAGAGAAGGGAGGTGTCATCGTTACTGGGGGCTGAACATCCGGGCTGAATTTCATCGCCCCATCACTGAAGCTTTTTTGGTGTAAGTGACAGGAACCTAAACTAGCTTAAGGGTATAAGGAACGCATTAGTTCATGTGACTGGAAAGCTGTGGGCAGCTAATAAAGCTCAGCTTGATCTAGGTCTCAAACGCAATTTTCAGGCTATTCCTCACTCTATCCTTTTCCTCTCTCTCCCCTTCCCCTTCTCTTTCCGACTTCCTCTTCCTGCCCTTTTCCCCTTTCTCTACCCTTTCTCTCTTTTTCTATCTCCACCTACCCCTTAGTCCTACTTTCTCACTCCCTTCCCAGATCTGTCAGGGTTTTAAAAACACCACTGTAGCTTCAGTTCCTGTATTTTCCCCGGTCAAAAGAAGTGTGGACGGGACTGGAGATTTAGCTCAGTGGTTCCGGTGTCTGCCTCACAAACGCAAGGTCCTGAGTTTGATCCCATTGACCACGTACAATGCTGGGCGTGGTGACTCACGCCCACCAGCAATCAATACCACATACCACAGTGCCGGGCGTGGTGGCTCACACCTGTAATCCCAGCATTCAGGAGGCAGAGGCAGGAGGATTGTTGAATTCCAGGCTTGCCTGGGCTACACAGTGAGCTGAGGGGCCAGCCTGAACTACAAAGTGAGACCTTATCTCAAAAAAAAAAAAGTGTAGACAGAGAAGAACATGCAAGGCAAGGAGTCCTGAAGAAGGAGGCTGCAGTGGGGGAAGGGCCAGATCCTGCAGGGCTTCACCCCAAGGGCCACAGAAAGCCATATGTTTCTAACAGGGCCTGACCGGGTTAAGCAGCAGGACTGCACTGCCTACTGACACATCAGTGTGGACCTAGGTTGGCTCCGCCCCCTGCCAGAGCTGCCAGCCTCCACCTGCAGACACCTCCTCTGACCCTCAGTGCTGCCCTGTGGTTCTGCTAAACCTCGGCCAGAGCACAGAGCAAGACAGGATGCAATTGCCCTGCAGGGTGCAGGCCCAGCGCGCAGGCAGAGAAGAGGATCGAGGAAGGGGAGAAAAGGAGATGAGGCTTCTGCGCAGGTGGGCTCAGGTACCCAGACACAACCTCAGGCCAGTTACCCTCAGGGGGCGGAGGCTGAGGACGGAGGAACAGCTGGTGGTTGGTTTTCTGAAGCAGGAAGGAGTCCCAGGGAACAGAGAGCTCACCAAGGAAGGTAGAGAGGCATTCAGGGACCCTAAAACCTGGGCTTTGAGGACAGACACACTTGGTCCTGTGGTCCATTTAAGATGGTGGCTATAAAAGAAAAAAACAGAGGAAAAAAAAAAAAGAAAGAAAAACAGGTGGTGAACCCTGATGTGCTTCCCCTTAGGAGAGAGCATCTGTGTTCTGCCCATCATACTGACCTGACCACCGTGATGGTGCTAACCAACAGGACACGTCAGAGGTGACCGTGAGCCAGACTCCACCCTGGCCGTCTGGACATTCTGAGGTCCCGCATCACCACATGCAGTGTCCAAGGCCTGGCTTGGCCGTACCACATGTGGGAGCTGTGAGACCACAGAGCCAGGGAGGGGCACCCAGGAAGCCACCTATGACACCAGGCAGGTGGTAAAAGCTATCCCGGGCCCTCCACACCAGCTCAGCCATCAGCTAAGCACCATTCAAGAACACCAAGAATAGTAGGCCGGAGATTTAACTCAGTGGTTCTGGCATCTGCCTAGCAAGCACAAGGTCCTGAGTTCAATTCCTGGTAACCACATACCACAATACTGGGTGTGGTGGCTCATGCCTGTAATCCCAGCATTTAGGAGGCAGAGGCAGGAAGACTGCTGTGTGTTTGAGGCTGGCCTGAGCTACAGAGTGAGTTTGGGGCCAGCCTGAAGTACAAAGCGAGGCCCTGTCTCCAAAAAAAAAAGAAAAGAAAAAGAAACTCAGGCCTTGTGACAAGGAGTAGAAAGCCACCCAGCTGAGCCCTGCCTAAGTCCTTACTCGCCATACTGTGTGACAGAACAAAGTGAAGGTTTAAGTCACTAAGTCTGGCGAGTTTGTGGCCCAACAGTAAGCAGAAAGAACAACCTACCAAACCTGTGGTTTTGGGTAAGTGATGATCATTTATAAAATGAGGATAGTTAATTGTGACTACCTTGAAAGTTTTGATAAGAATCAAAGAGGTGAGGAAGGTTCAGCAGTTACCACTTGGAACCTGATGAGTTTGTACTAGTCTTACATGTAAGACTGTTGTTATGAAAGTCAGGGACAGAATGGCCAGCAGGACCTTGGCACATTTGCATGGATTTGGTGGCCTCCACTTGGTGATGGCATTCACACAATGTGTATAACCACAGGTGCTATAAACAGCCCTCCTAGGTTTACATCTTGGCTGTAGCATCTCTTATCAACCTCTTCCCCTCCATTTGCTTCAGACTCATCATTGGTAAAATGCAGCTAACAGAATCTGCCTCCAGGAAGGGTAGGAAGATAAGATGACTACATGTAAAGTCCTTAGAACATCAGCTGGGGTATAGTTAGAGCTCTGCAAATTACTTTAGCTGTTATTATTTGTATTAGAATTATTTTGATTATCTGGGATGGATAGTCTGGGACTCCCAGACCAGAGGAATGGAACAATAACCACCAGGAAGAAAAACAAAAAGATCTGCTCAATCGGGTCGGTGTTACAAGACCCTGCACTGTAACGAGGGCTTCCTGGTACCCTCGGTGTAGACTCCATGCCTCCCCCTTGTCAGCAGAGGTACCAGAGCTCACCCTCTGAGCAAGCCACAGTGAGGTCTGGCGGAGACACCCAGAGCCCTGAGAGATGTCATGGCGCTGGGTGAAACTCCATGACAGAGACTTGCCTAGTAAGGGCCTGGGTTTGACACCTAGCAGCTCAAAAAACAGCACAGGTGACACTAGTCATGATGCCTTAGGGAGCCTTCTTTTTGTAACACTCCGTCCTGGGTCACAGACCCACAGGATTCACATTCACCAAGCAGCTGTAGTAGAAGCTATGGTGTGCCCTTTAGGTCCCTTCCAAGATGTGACGTTTGTTCCCCAGCTGCAAAGAGTGTTGACAAGTGACAGCTCGCAGCTGCCTCCCCTCCTGGAATTGCCCTCGGCCAAAGAAAACCCCCGGGCCAAGCCCAAGCTCCCTCTTATCCAGTGAGGCACAAAGGTCTGGCCCCTCTGCCTCAGGGAGGACAATCCCGCACGGCAGGCTGAGTCATTCTTCTCGGTTTGCCTAAGACTTGTCCAGTTTTAGCACCAAAAGTCACTTGTAAGGACACCTGGCTCCGAAACTCCAACAGTCAAAGGTCTTTGCTTTAACCGCATCACCGCTGAAGCCCTCACTCTGCACGACCCTGCTTCTTTCCCTCATCCCTGCAACAAGCTTCCTGAGACCCCGTCTGAGGATGTGCTGCCCCAGCCCCTCCCCTGTGCCAGGCACTGCGCCGGCCCATGGCCTGCTCTGTCCAGTCCTCACCTGAGAGCGCAGACTCTGACTTGTTCAAGCTCGTGCCACCAGTCCATCCTCTTCCCACCAACACACACAAGCTCCGCTGCTTTTGCTACCTAATTTTCTCCTCTGTGCATTTCTCCAAAGGCACCTTATCTGCTTTGAAAATAAATCAAACCAACCCCTTTGGGATTAAATTCATCTCGCTGAGCCCTTCATTTTAAAACACATGGAGAAGCGAGCAACGGTATCTGCCCGGCGCCACCTGCAGGGGGCGCAGCAGGGTGGGGAGGGCCGCTGCAAGCTTGTTTACTTGCGAGTTCACAATAAACTCAGGTTCTTTCAAAACCTGGTGATTTGTTTCTTTCGTCTTTTCTTTGGAGAGAAGACGATGTCCTCAACCTTCATAGCAAACATGTTCCCTACGTTTCAGTTTCTCTAAGAGGCAGCTGACATCACAGCTAAAAGCAGCTGCCTCCTGCACAGGGACAGTCCTCGCCTGGGCCTGTCTCACTGCCCTGAAGGGCTAGGCCAGCTGCTCCCCAGCGTTTCCCCTCCCTCTCTCCCTCTTTCTCCTCTCTTTCCTCCTCTCCTCTCGCCATCTTCCTACCCTCTCTCCTGTGCGCTCTTCCTTCCTTCCCTGCCCCTCTTGAATCCTCATTTGCCTCCAGTTTGTTCACCCTTCTCTGCCCTTCCTCCTGCCCTCTTCCCCTCCTCTTCCCTTCATGAGCGTTTCCTCCTCCCCCCTC